>JBBPJV010000221.1:0-34205 GCA_038088915.1 Sutorius aff. eximius
GTCGGTTCCTGTGCTTTCAGACGCGCGACGCGGATAGACTGTCGTGCCGGTTTTACAGTGTATGTACTCGATTATTGTTCTGACTGTCTCCGCGACATACTAAGGGATTGGCCACATGCTATCATAGATCTGGTTTTCGCTCCATCACCTGTTACCCGGCTACTGGAATTATTTCCATGGTAACAGCGAAAGCAGGGGCGGCGAACTGCTCCAAAAAACCTGGGACCTATTCTCAGGTACATCGCTTTTAAAGGGGTTCTAAAGGGGAAAGGAGCTATTCCCTGTCGTCGGGTCAATGCAATGATGTGACTAGTAGGACAGACGTGATATTTAGGAATATTGTAGTCATTCGCTCTATAGAATTAATGAATGACATACCCGTTCGAGCTAATCGGACGGGGGGAAACCCGGTCTCGTTTATAATGGGGGCGAGGATGAAATTATATATAATGAGTGGAGAAGCCGTGGTGTGACACCTCCTAATTGGGCGACTGGCTGGCTGCCAACAGGTCGCAGGTTGACATCCTTCTACTACTATAATTACTTCCAAGAATTAATCCATGCTATGGGACCTTTCAGTGCCTGTCTTTGCTTTGTTGCTTTTGTGTGGCACCACATATGTGGAAACTAGTTCACATAGACTTCTGGCCCCTGCCAGCCCTTACTTGCACGAAGCAATGTTGCAAAGCAGCTAGACAGGAACTGAATACCTTGAGACTTTGTCACCCACTGTCTCTCCAACCTCCCGAGGAGGTAGGCAGGATACCGAATTCAATCCGTTGAACAAGGCGAGGTGTATATGTGTTACCGATGTATCCAGTATATCTATCTAGTATCTACTCACCCGAGAAGGGACTCGGTTCGCTCCCTTTGACAGGTACACCGGGATTGTCTATGTTGGCAGCACGAATTGCCAATGCTATATTCTAGGAAATCTCAATGTTCTGTGCGTCAGTGATGGCCGAAGAACACGTGGGATATGGCCATGTAGGACAGGCTGCTCCACTGGCAGCCCTGGTGAGTGCGAGATTCCAATGGGGGTTGGTTCAGCCACACCATAACCGAAGGATAAACATAGTACACAAAACACTTGGATTTCTTGGTCTGAAATTCCCTGAACCGCTGGGCAGCTCGAAGCATCATGGCCGTGCAACATTCGCATCCGGCGTCGCATCAACACCGCTGCGCGGTCTCATGCGCATCCTGCCTACTGTATTTTGGATTTGCCTTCACATTCTCCAGTTTAACCTCGCAAACCAACTCAAGGCTCCAGAAGAAGACAAGGCGAACCGGCCATACCAGCTGATTCCAGCAAGAAGAATCATTGCACACAATGTGACCATCCTCCCGCATCTCATTGCCTCATTTTGCGTTGCGTACTCCGCGCTGTGTGACATCCGGTTGGTGTTCGCCAGCATCTGAATGTGAACATCTGGATGCGAATTTTTACGGATTGGTACGACGAGATGGACGGCGACAAGAATTACTTGGGGAAAAATACCATCCCAGCTTTGATGTATGGTTGCATTGAACTTGGGGGTACCCCTGTCGCACGTACTTTCAGCATTCGCCATTCCCTGTCCATTTTAACACTCGGGTTACAATTTCCTTCTTGCTCCTCACGTTCCTCGTCGATTATATCTGCAGGCTGTGACCACCCTAAAGTGAGCAAAACCGGAAAACTTGCGGTTCAGCTTAGCATTACCGTCTTTCACGGCAACTATACACTACCAAGATTTCAAAGGCATCGTGGGCGACCGACTCACAGGCCGCCGTACCATCCTGATCATGTTCCCCATCGCTTCCCGTCCCATTGCCGGTCTCAGTCTTCCGATATGGTGGCACATAAAACAACTCTGATGTCCCTGATCAGTGACACCATGAGGACTCAATTAGGAGCGAGGTATTGTGGGTCGGAACTCGGATGAGGATTGGCATTAACCATATCCCCAGCTCAATAAATACTTGTACCTTTCCAACTAGATTGCCCGATTTGGCGGGTTTTGCAGTTCTGCTAGAGCTCGGTGAGTACTTGAGTACCTGGGCTGAATCTGCCGAATATTGTGTAAGTATACTAGGCTAAAAGTCTCTCTCAATATCTCAGCAGCTAACAACTTCCGTCTTCAAGTCGTCAGCCATCGGGGATTAATCACTGGCCGCCGAGTTTTCCTCATCAGATTCGTTTGGCTCCAGGCCGCAGGGCCCGGATCTGCATATCCGAGAGGGTAAAAAGGCCCCAAAATAGCTTTCCGATTAGGAAGGTGCTCGCTAAGTCACCTGAAACATTGGTTTTGCTAGCCGTCGCCCAATTACAGCTCTCGGGGGGCTTGAAAGTCGTCAAACAGTAAGGTTTATAGGGCCGCTCAGCCTTCTGCAAGAGCAACGTGTTACGTTGCGTTTCTCAAGGCTCCCACGAACCTACGCGAGGCTGAACGAGGATTGTGATTGGACCGGTACACCATTTTACGACACTTTCCCCATTTGATGTGCTGATTCAGCATTGGGCTAGCGCTTGGCATTGTATGGGGCGGCCCCGCCTAGTGGCTCTCAAAAGCTATATCGTAATGTATTATCTGGTATTCCATAATATCTCGTATCTCGCAATGGACATAAACCTTGGAACACACTCGCCTTTCCCCCTATTGAATCCCTCGCTGCATAATGCATAATACTAATTATGATGCCTACAAGCGTGACGCGCCACTGTGCATAATGAGATGATGTTTGCAAGTGGTATGCTCCCGGCGGGCCCTGTAACCTTGCGTGTACAACAGCCGCATAATTATCAATTATGACATTATGTACTTCTTGCCGTCAACTCATACCGCATGCCTACCCGGGTCGGCTACCAAATTACGCACGGAATTCTGTCACCAGTTTTACAGCAGTGGACTGTTGACTCTGTACGGTCATCACTGGTGCATGCTCAAGTCGCCTGTACCCGGACCGCAGACAGAAGACTGTCCTTAACGCCTTAGCTTCAAGCCTGGAAACCCACAATGGAGGAAGTTTCGGTGGCTGAGTATGCTCGGACAGCAAACATCGTCTACGTCGACCGGATGTGTCAAGGTCATTCGGGCTCCTCCTGCTTGGCACCGTATGTGCTCACGAGGTTTGCTCAACAGTGGCTGTCGCCATCGTTGTTTTGTATGATCATGGTAAGTACTTATCCCACTGTCCACCCCGATGCTGTCTTGACCGTGTATTTAGTCCTCACACTTCATAGCGAGGTAAGAACCGTTGCTCGCTTCATGACCGATGTGAACTGATGGTCCCCATCGATCAGGTTGATCATGTCTGGGTAAGCACACAGGGTTGGTATTGCTACGATATTGAGCTAATGTGTTGCAGAAAAACCCACGCTCGTTTGGAAGTATCGGTTATCTTCTCGTATGTCAACCCACATTGTGTTCTGTCACTGCGCCATCATGCGTTTATTCCAGATTCGCTACCTCGGCGATATATTTGCTATGTGAGCCCGTAAATCCCACTATTTCATGATATTGGCTAATACAACAGTTGTAGCTTTGTTATCACCAGTAATGGATATTCGTCCAGTTTTCCAAGGCCGCGTTTGCTAAACTTTTTATATAGCATTCTGTGGGCTAACAAAACAATCTCAGATGGTATGTGACTTACCAATTAGACATTCGCCTTGCTCTCTGTGGCTGATGATATTATAGTTGTGCGTTTCACATGTTTTCGCTGCGGGACAAATCAACTGACGCTCTAAAACTAATCTCCGCGCTGACCAGCTGTCAGTGAATATCAAGTATATTCTTCTTTTTCTTCTCATCTTTTCCAAGGCCAAATCCATATCATTGCGGAAGCATCGCTCGGCATGTTTGAATTGTACTTCATCCAGCGTTTGTCTACTGTCCTTTGCTCGCTCCGATCATCATTAACCCCCTTTAAGTGATGCTTCAGGTTCGATTATATGCCTTGTACCAAGAATCAAGGATGGTCCTCGCTCTCATCGTTCTGGGTTACGTGGGTGAAGTTGCAGCGATGTGGGTCATCATCGGTGCTGCTGTGAATCATTCGCAAAGTACGCCTGCAACTGTCTATCACTTTCTTATCCAATCACACTCATCTGGTAATAAAGTTACGAACGAGATATTGCCGGGGTTACACATTTGTGCCCTAGAAAGTCCATTGCTTTACCACTTGTACATCTCTTGGCTACCCGTGCTCGTGTACGACGGTCTGCTATGCTTTCTAGCCACATGGCATGGCATT
The DNA here is from genome assembly GCA_038088915.1 of Sutorius aff. eximius. NCBI lineage: Eukaryota > Fungi > Basidiomycota > Agaricomycetes > Boletales > Boletaceae > Sutorius > Sutorius aff. eximius. The sequence continues at coordinate 4,240 of JBBPJV010000221.1, forward strand.
CGAGAATGGAAGTCCGGATTCCACACTAAGCGGATGGATGGTGTTTACATCGCTGATGCTGTCGTCAAGGGGAACCTGGCCTACTTTGCTGTGTACGCAAGTTCACCCTGACTATGACCCGCATAGTGATATGTCATTTTCCAGCTTAGTTCTAGCATGCGCCGTCAACGTTAGCACAGCACAAGCTCTTGGGGTATGTTATCTGTGTCACCGCTCATGCACACCATTCATTTGGTAAACCTGCGTTAGGTCCGGTGGATGGAGGTGTCCTATGGCTACCCTGGGTTGATGGATGTGGTAGTCGGGTGTCACCTGATTATCGCCCTCCGCTCATCGTTCGCACAGGACGTGGAGGAGGATGCGGAATACGACGAACCATGGGTTGCATTGATTCCTGATTCGATCACGGACACAATTTAAGCCGATGACAGATACTTTGATAGTAGAATATCACTTGTTTTCGCGAAACGACCAGCTGGAACTCCGTCACAAGCACTAAACCTGGTGTGTACGTCATCTCATCATTACATGACGTGCTTTGGCGAATGCTAGACACTAGCTGCAATAGACCACAGCACCTACCGCATTGAATAGTCTCGGTCGTACGTTCACTCGGTGGGCGTGCCAGCTAACAATCGTCTTATTGCTGTAGTTTGAGACGAAACATCGGCCGCCAGGTACGCCACCGGATCCTCAAGCGTCATGTCGGGGATGATTGAACACATCGCCGATTCAATGCACCAGCCCTCGTCCGATCTAACTCCCCGTCAAAGCTGTAGATAATCGGCGCTGCATTGCTCAACAGAGCGCCCACTTACCAGTGCTAGGGACAAATATTGAGCGCCGTCCGCTATTGTATCATGTTATCAATCACAGCATCGCATCAGTGGTTCCCGCGGCTTTCCAGGAGCTTTCCAAAATACCACTCCCACGTCAACGTTGGATAATCCGGTTAAGTGATAATCCCTGCACGCCGACAACCCTCCCACTTAGCTGAGACATTGACCCCTGAATTCATAGTTCGCGATGGGCTACTTATCATGAAGTTGTCAAGCCATCAATTGCATAGTCCCTACAAATTCGGACTGGATCAATTGAGCTACCGTCTTGCGCAGCGTATACCCGCCGATCGCACCGCAGATTCCTCCGACTCTGTGCCTCTCCATGTTTGGTTGCATGCAGATCTGAGAAGATCCTTGCATAGTCTGAGCGGCCATGTCGACAACTCCTGTGAACCCATACACAGATGTCAGCTCCGCTCCTACCGGCTGCATCATGTGCGTCCCATTGACTGCAAAAGCTCGGCGAGAAAAAAGAAACGAGCGAGCGGCAATTATGTAAGCTACGGGGTGTACAGCCACCAACGACAAAGATATTCCCTCATCCCGTACGACTTGTGATCAGATGTCATTCAGGAGGTCAACGAACGATCATGATGGGCCATTTAAACACGTTGCCTTGAAAAATCACTACAATGAAGGGCATTCCTAACTCCGGTAGTATTCCTTTATCACATCTTACAGCTCACTGACTCCGGGTTCGCTTATCTAGACGCCAGTACGCGTCGCTTAAGTTTCGCGCCCTGAGCATCACTCGCTCGACTGCCTCACTAGGTCCACGTTTCATATGCTAAAAGGTGTCATTTTGCGATAATCGGACGTCCACGTTCATTGTTCTAGATGGAAGGTACTTCCATGATGCTCTTACGTCCCAAGTGAAAGCCGGGAAAACGGCAAGATCACAAACCGGTCTGCACCTATCGCAATCACCCTCGCCGAAAACGGTGAATATGCGGGGCTTGACGTTCCCCTTGAATGCTTCTAGCCCCTGGTGCTGTGCATTCGCGTATCGGAATCAGTAAACTAATTGCGCCCATGCGGGAAGTGAACGTTCCGATACCCATACATTGCGCAGTCGGTCCCCGCGTCATTTTCATGCGATCCTGGTGGGTACTCTTGAACGACGTGCGAAATCCACGTTTCTGCGAAGCGAATTGAAAAAAAAAAACTGCCATCCACCCGACTTCTTACCTCTGAAGTCAGCGGGCAAGCGCGATCGTCACATTAAACAAGGCATAGTTATTGATGCGGTGGACACCCCTCCGAATCACCAAGCTACGTAGGGGCTTATTCAGTCTTCTCTTTTACGGGTATGCTTGCATTATTAACTCTGGCGCTTCGAATCTCTGATCCAGACTTTGTAAAAGGGTTTGTCAACGTTCCGTACGTCAGTCCTGTGGAAAGAATACTTTCAACACCACCACATGTTTATCGGGCATTGTCATGTCCGAGTACGAGATGCTGTATAGGACGGCTTTCCTCCTCAGCGCTTCCACTACTGGTTGCTCGGTTCATTCGACAACTGCAAATCCGGATGAGATATAAAAACACGTTCAGATACCTAGGTCTGAACCGCCAGAGACAGACGCACGGCTCATCCTAGGGTATCATGACTGTGCAACACTCATACCTTGGTTTCTCTGACATCGGATACCACCTCTACACCATTTTCCTTTTCACCAAGAATGATATCCTGACTGCCATCATCCCGGTGGTGAGCATCGCGTTGATTATTCCCCCCTCGTTTCTCACTACATGACTTGATGCAAGACGCTGTTCGCTGTCGCCTCAGCGCCGTTGTGCAGCCCCATCCAGATCCTTCCTACCATCTTTTGGATTTGGCTCCATATTTTGCAGTTCGACCTTGCGAACCAGATCAAGGCGCCAGAGGAAGACAAGGTGAACAAACCGTCCAGGCCCATTCCAGCAGGGAGGATCAGCGTACGCGATGCAACGATCCTCCGCTACTTCGCTGCCGCCGTATGCCTCGCGTACTCCGCCCTGTATAGCATCCAGCTGGTGTTTGCCAGCCTTGAGATGCAGATGTTTACATACTGGTACAACGAGATGAACGGCGATAAGAACTGGCTGTCGAAGAATGCCATCCTCGCGTTGATGTATGCTTGTGTTGAATTCGGGGGTACTCTCGTTGCGAGTACGTTCATCGTTCACTACTTCGTCCAAATCGACATTTGGCTCACGATCGCGCGCACAGGCTGCGACCCTTCCAAAGTGAGCGAGACTGGAAAACTCGCGGTTCAGCTCACGATCGTCGTGTTCACTTCCACCGTGCATTGCCAAGATTTCAAGGACGTTGAAGGCGATCGTATCACAGGTCGTTGCACCGTCCCGATCATGTTCCCCATCGCTTCCCGCCTTGTCGTCGGCTTCGGTCTTCCGATATGGTCTTTCGTCCTCTGCTGCATCTGGGACATTGACTGGTTCTGTACCCTCGCGTTCGTTGCATATGGGTGCTTCGTCGGTGGGCGTTTCTTGTGCTTGCGGACCCGGGATGCGGATAAATTGTCATGCAAGTATTATAGTGTAAGTGTTCTGTGAACGTGTTGGATGCCTTTTCGGGTAAACTGACGAGAATGGACGGTGCTATAGATCTGGTTCTCGCTCCACCACCTGTTACCCGGATACTGGAATTATTTCCACGACAGCAGCGACATCAGAGGTGGTGAGCTGCTCCAAAAGACTTGGGACCTCTTTTCGGGTACACCGTTACTGGAGACGTTCTGAGAAGGAAAGGTCGTGAGGATTGACGTGCGGGGGGGGGTTCGAAACGACCGAGGTGTTAACGTCGCATCCCCATATCCCTATTTAGATTCTACTCTTTCATCCAATTTGTACCTACCCCCTTTTTTTCTTTCCTGTCAACCCGAATCATCATTGCTATGCTACAAATCTAAAGAATTTCTGATACATCCAGTACCCATACATTAATTGAATCAAAAAAAAAATACAAGATAACACAAATCAAAATGAATGGCATCACCTCCGTTACCTCATCCGGCGACCCTCCATGTCATCCATGCCACAAATCCGGCCAAGGCAACAGTCCGAATCCCGATACTGGTCTGTGACTCCTCCGATACACCATTTGAAAGTATTCGCGGAACGCCATTCTGTGTCACAGTCGGTCGTTGGGCGAGAGGGACTCCCCCAACCCCCGTGCCGCGGGATGGTGGGAGAGAAGCAGGCGCCGGCTCCGCGATCACTAACCACCCCGGAGAAAAGCATAAACATAAACATTGCCAAGAAAGGCATAGTGAGTAGACATACTTGGATAGCCCTCGTGTTCCGCTTCCGCGTGGTGTCTGTCCTCACACAATTGTCTACCCGCAGTGGCATCCACAGTTGAGAATAGACCGATCCGAGGTGGATTTTGAGATGGGCGCGTGAACGAACCATAATGGAACGCGGCAAGTACACTGAAATGAGCACAGAAGAGGGAATGAGTGACGTTAGGCGAGGTGGACATTCATTTCGGAGGGCCGAAGACTCCTTCTGGAAAACGGGATGGCCTCATATAAAGGGAAGGCGACGCGTGTATACCCCACGTCCCGATCAGGATAGGGTTCTCCATGCAGAGGTACCAATCCAACCTGACAATATTCTCAAAACGCAGGTGCAGACGACGAAAATCCATCCGCATAATCCCCGCGAAAATCTACACGTAGGGCATAGGCCCCCGCACCAAGTCAACCATAGAGAACATTAAAGAATTCACCCACCCTTTCAGAAAAGGAGTCCCCAAGTTCCAGCTATATAAGTATCCAGAGCCGCCCAAGACAGGAGGGTCCGTCGGTGCCACATTCGCAGAACAAAGGTCAGGGTCTCCTTGACGAACCTCGCTGATAAAATCACGAGGGTCGACAGGGAAGAGTCTACCGCCGAATTGAAATACTAGGTCGTGTGGAGGCGAACAGGCAAATCGCGATCCCCCAAGCATTGACAGAATCTCTGCCACGACATCAGCGGGACCACGGATGAGTGAGTTTCCCTGTTCATTCCAGCGTCATATACCACCCGATGAAGGATAGAGCAGGAATTACCAACCGAATCAACCAGCGCTGAAAGGGATATGTTCGGGGACGATATTTTGGATCTTGGTAACTTGACACCGTCAAACCAGACATCATCCAACGGTATCTCCCATGCTATTGGGTACACCTAATCAACAAGAGTCGGATAAGCAGCTATACAATCGTCGATCACCACTTGCTCTGAACGAACCTCTCCGGGAGCATCTGACGGGGGCCTCAACCCACCCTGGGATGGAGGATAACCACGTAAGTTTACCCAGGTCAAACTTTCGCTATTTACGGATGGGGGAAGCTGCCCGATGGACAACATTCCTTCATTCCCCCCGATCTGGATGGTATCCCGCTGGAGCGTTATCGAGAACATCGGGGAGTCCAACACACCCTGCGCCACGAGGCGCGGGATGGGCGGGCCATAGTTGACGATGGATGACTGGAGCGCAGCAACCGTGGTTATCTGTTGCGTAGAGCGCACAAGTGGCGCGCCGGCGTCGTCGTTTTTCCGGAACCAGCGCGTGACAAGGTTCTTGAGGCGATCAGGAAAACGAGCGTTGGCGTCGATAGCTTCTGCAAGCACCTCACGACGCATCATCGTTTTTGTGCTGTTCTGACTCTGGAACAGATCGATCCATAGGATACTTGTAAACGCCGATCAACACCAGGCAACATCGTGATCGAGAAGCGACCAACAAACCTATTAGAAGGCAATCCAAGACCAAAAATCCCAGCCGAACCCGTCTGCATGACGGACGTGTTCGTGAAATTGACCGCGGAAAAGTACTGACCCTGCAACCCCAGTCCAGCCAGGGACACAAAGTCAGAGCCGACAGGACCCTGTGCATACGTCCCCGTATTTGAATCCCCGTATATCAACGTCGTGCCCATATGGGCAGGATGAAAGTTCGAGGGTGAGTACACCGGTACATTGTTGGACGAACACCGTGGTTCCTGACAGGACGTCGACAGGACCCATAGATCGGAAGATCCCGTGTCTTTCAACAGATGATGTCAGCGACGGCGACGTGAGAGCCGTTGGGGACGTCTCACCCAGCACGACGGGCAAATGTGTCTCGCCAACCTGTATCTGGATGTTGTACGTTCTGAATATCGGCCGAATCAGCGAATACGAGGTAACCAACGTCAAATGGGTCGTCACATGTCCTCAAAATCCCCAAGCCCGGTGGACCCGAAGTTCATAGAACGCCGCGAGCGTTTCGTCGCCAGGCTTTGGACGATGGGGATATGAATACCCCCAGGCTTTGCCTCGGATTGGTAGCCGATTATCAAGGATACAAGTACTACGAAGGCGCGCCCGACGCGAGAACTGCCCATTCCGGCGTACCGCACGTGGATCCTTGATTTGAACCGTGTTGCTGCCGGACACCGCGTAAAGAAAGAAGTGGATAAAAGGATGTATGAATGGTCAGTGAACGTCCGAACGGCATAGTCTGGCTTCCAAGTTCTCTGACGTGACCTCATCGTTACTAAGCGACCGTTGGCACCCTGGAATGCACCCAAAGGCTTGATCATATTGATATTGAACGTACAAAACAATGATCAGGCCAATACAAGAAGGTAAAGCCGATACCGAGGGAGACAGGCCCGATGCTACTCGTACAGGGTGAATGACCAGGTCCACGACATTGGCACGTTCACGGCGTCGTAACTAGACTTCCTCCACCGAGGTGTCCGTACAGGGAATCATTCGACTCAGACGAGTGTTGTCCCATATTGAAATCAGGAGTGAATATCGATGAAACGTCCACGGAGTTATCGCCAAACATGCTCAGCACTTCTGCCGGGGAAGACATGTATACGCTTGGGTCCATGTCCATGGTAGTGGACGTATCGAGGAATGGAGGTATCCCGACTGATGAACGTCGGTTGGCACCGAGATACTGACCAGCTGATCCGCTAGTAACAGACGTCGGTGAGAAAGGTTGGCCCGGCTGAGGACTCGCGAGGCCGACTGTAGGGTCAACAAAGAATTCGGACGGCGAGAATGCTTCCGGGCTGCTGTGGTGGGAACTACCGTCGCTCCCGGTCCCTTTCGCCACGCTGGGGGTCTTTTTGCGTACGGGTCTCAGCCAAGGAGGTCGTGTATTTGACTGTTCTTGGGAGTCAGGCCGAGATGGCTCAAGGGGTATCTGCGTGACTACACACGTAGGTGAGTCATGATGGACGCCATCAGGATTTGAAATCGACTTACGGCGACAGAACTCCTCCATGAGGTCTCCTGATCGCTGGCCACAAACATATCTCCCACTGAAGCGTCGCAGCAATCCAACACATGATCGAAGGGCCTCCAGAGCTGGCTGAATCAAGGACTGGAGACTCTCGGTTTTGCAGTTGATCAATATAGCCAGAAGGGTACGTCCAGCTTGAGTCAACTGATGAATGACGTGGACCCCGTCTATGGGAGATGAACGGTGACCACATAGAACGAGTAATGTCACACTTTACTCACAATAAGTCATGAGTCCCTTGGCTGCGACCTGCATATGGGACGAGATGATCTGCAACGCACAGGCATGGGCAGCGGTCATCGCTTCCTGCTCAGTGTCACCAGGTTCCTCTTCGGTCGAACCACTGTACGCCCTCTCGGCCACGAAATTGGAAAATCGGTGCCTATGAATCAACATCCTGACAAACTGCTCAGCGCAGTGGAGTCGTACTGCCTGCGTGACCCTGATGACGTCATCGCTAGCCAGCGTTTCGGAGGTATGAGACCAATATGGGGAGATTGAACGGTGGATTTTATCAAGTAAGCTTTCCTCCTCGCGCAGATCCTTTGGCCGCATGTGACCTGATAGTACCCCGGCCGCCCGTAACAAAAAGGGAGAGGAATCACCAGTTCGATGACGCGGTGGCGGGATGTCCACCACGGATTCCATGACGACCATGATTCGTATGGCTGCCACGAACGCGCCCATTCGGCTTTCTGTCCCTGTGGGTTGGGGAAGCATCCCTTCGCGTGTCACGAATTCGTCATCGACTATCGCGGGCTCCCCGATATCGCAATCTCGGAGACGAATCATGGGTGGTCTGCCAAAGTGGGCTGATAGCTGTTTGTCCCATAGGTACACGCACCAAAACGTGCGCTTCCGCGCCTCTTCTTCGATGGGGTCAAAGAGATCGTACGTATCGGCCGAACGATGCAAACCGGCGTCTATCGACACTGTGATGGCCTCTGACAATATAGCGGCAGCTTTGGAAAGTTTTCCTAGTCCCACGGCATAGACAGCGGCGATCAGATGCGCTTGGATGGTGTAAAGTGTGGGGCGATCCGCGATCGGAAGTGTACGGAGACGACCGAAGAGTTCAAACCACTGCGTGCCTGCCGAAACACCCTCACTAGGATCCGCCCGGACACGGGGATCATCAATGTGGCGCGAGGCAAGGCAACAAACGGCAACGATGAAGGCAGCGAAACCAGGTTCAGCCCATTTTCGAGGATTGCCGTAATCCTGGTGACCTGATGAGTCAACGAAAAGTCACAAATGAACTCGACGGACCGCTAGGAACGTGGGAACATGCAGGAATGGGAGAATGTAGTATGAGGTACACAAATAGCACTGCACCAGACTGATAAAAGCAGTATGATGAGAAGCCACAAGATAAGGGACGTGGGGCAGGGATCACCTATCCATCAGTTCTGGGGCGATATAAGAGGTTATAAGTCTCCAGAGCGTCTCAGGGTTGACGTCAGTTCGTCGGGGCGTTCGGTTGGGAAACCATGTGGCGTTATCGGAGGAAGGTGATTGTTTTCCAGCCCAACCCGCATCCGGGGTGCTCTTCTCCGATTCGGACTTGACAAGAGTACGGTTCTCTAGCAGGAGATCGAGGAGAGGCAGACCAGAGGTTTCTCCTTGCCATCGTGTATACCCTTCGTCATCGAAATAAAGGTACGAGGCGTGCATTCTGGAAGCTTCCTCGAGCGGCTGTTCGGTTAAAGAGCCATTCTGTGGGTGAGAAGGTTGTCCAAGAATGGAGCGAAATGTTGTATTCGGACTATCTTGCCTTGGAGAACCCCTCGGTGGCGGAGTCGTAAAGTGTGTAGAAGGATTTGTAAGTGGGAAAACGTGGAGAGATGGCGGAGGAACGCCGGAGGGAAAGGTGTGATTCACGGAAGCGAACGTGGACAGTGGACTCGCCATGTTCGGATCTGCTGTGAGATGTCGGGGAGGGTTCAGCCCACCAGCCGCAAAGACAATGGGAGGTATGGCCTGAATGAGGGTCTCAAGCTGGTGCATCCTGTCCTCGAGGGTGGCGGTGCGTCTGGGGGTTGGTAAGATGGGTGTCTCCAACCGTGGTACCCGTGTGCACATACTTTGATTTGTGTGGATGTGTACGCTTACCTGGCTCTTCGAACGTACATGGTGAGTTGGCAGTCAAGCACGCCTGGCAGGGATGACCCTCGTCGCACTTGATCCGCCTTCGTCTGCGAGAGAAACGATTTACACGGCATCGTGCGCAGCGCTTGGAGATGCTCACCGACAGCGATCACATGCCCTAGAGGAGCGTCAGGGAAATCGACCACGAGCGGGTGGTGCTGACTCACCTGCTCAGCTTGAATCTACGCTCCTTGAGGATCGACGTCGAGGGTTTTTCCTGGTTCTCCTGCACTGGAGACATGGTCAATGTGCTGTGCGAGGTCGAAAACTCGAGAGCGACTGGCGGCAGAAAAGGCAGAAATAAGTATGAGCCCAAGTGATCAGAGTTGCTGGTCGCCGGGCCGAGCCGGAAAGTTCCGTTCCTGAACCATATCGGGAAATCAATTACAAGCACCGTGGTCCGTGGCTCGTTCCTGAAACAGCCGTGTGGCCATCAAGTCCTACTGTCGTTGCCAGCAGTTTGGCTTGTTCTCGAACCATGGCGAGATCGTCGCGATTGGAGCTGATAGAACACACATTTTTTTTCACCCTCTTCAGGGTTTCCAGGCGGTCTGCTGCATTGTTCGCCGATCAGCCAGTCTGGCCAACAGGACCCCTGATCGCATGCAACACGGAAGAATACACAGCCGTCAAGAGTCAGCACGCCACTAGCTATCTGGAAAGCCACGCTAGCACAAGGACGTGACATCGGTGCCATGGCCGGACTCTGTCCAGGGAATGGACTGGTGATGTCACGATACTCCGCGGAGATGGCGTGCCATCGACGAAAAGGCGCTGTGAATTTGTTCGGCTCCTCAGTCCGAGTTGGACCCTGGTCTGCTTGAACTAAACCTTCGCTGCGGACGAACGGACCTCAGTCTCCTACGCCTTGGCAGCCTCGCGAACTGGTCTTGCGATGAAGAAGAAGGTCCACGACAACATGTGTCTTTCATAAAATCGAGTGCGTCTGGCGACAATGGACCAGAATTCTGAACAATGGAACATTTTCCGTGTGCGAGAATTCATGGTCATGGTGCGTGCGAATCGCACAAAGAGCTTACCCCACAGTCATAAAGCACGTCATTGGATGCCTTCAGGGTTCTTAGTATCTTGGCACCCAATGGAACCGTTGGTCTGTTACCTAACTTATTTTTGATCTCATCGTAGAAAGCTGGCAATGGGTGTTTCAACAGATCTCTCAGAATTGCCTTGCCAACGTGTTGAAAATTCATTGAACATGTTGCGACTCCGAAGGGACAAAAATACCATGACATGTCACCCATTTTGGACGGAATCTCCCTAGAGTTTGGTGGAGGTTTATACGATGTGGTGCAACAGATCAAATACACGTCTATCAACAGATGTGACGGTGGCCAGGGTTTGAACCCCGTAAGGCATATGTCAAGGGGGTGTCAGTGATGGTACGTTCAGACGTCGTCATTCGAGCACAAGCAAAGTTCCTAGTCAGATGTCAAGGTTTACATCCATTTTTCGGATATGTTTTCATACTCGGGAATGCGGGACACCCGTGAACCCATCATGTGCGCGAAGTTGGATGGCAATTACAACTTCCGCAGAGGAAGTGCAGCCCTGGCGTTCATTTTAAGGTACCTGGCGTGATGCCCTATTACGTATTACTCGGATTGACTCGGCTTGTGCTTTTGAGCCCCTTCATCTCAGTCGACTGGTTACTGCCTCTAGGTCCCTCCTCTTGCATGGGTCGATTTTGGACTGTTCCGGGAAAAGGTTACCCATGAGATCCCGAACCTTTTCCCGTGCGCCACTCACTCGTTCCTAGACCGCCCATAAATACCCCATCACTTCGGGTAAAGTCGGGTACTCACCGACCCTTCCGAATCGCCACTTTCCATCCAACCGGACACGAGGGCGTCTTCTGGTGGAAACCGCGCTGTCTTGGGAACCCCTGCCACGGAAGCACCGTGCTATCCATCCTCCCATCCATCTCAACTTGCCAAATCGATGGTCCCTGAGCAACTTTTCACAGCGTATCGAGCAAACCGAGGGGGACCCGATCCGCGTTATCGCTGCTTCGCCTTCCATCGGCTCTCTTAGGGGTCAGAGCAGAATGCAAAAGCTTCTCTGTTTTCTCACCAAAAAGAAAGGTCTTTTCGGTGACGACGTTCTTTTCTCCTTGGTGTGGGCTCCGCAGTGACCCTGGTCATTGGAAAATTTGCCGGACAATGTTAATGGTCGAATGGCACAATGCCACGGGATCACGAAAACGGAGGGATAGATCAAGTAATGATGAAGCATGTTACCAAGGGGCAGCTTCCTTCGTATCCCCGGAATGCGATCGACAGGCCTATGAACATTTTACGTCTCTTGAATGGTATAACAACTGGACCAAGTTGGTCCACTATGTATCCGATCCATGGGCGTGGAACTGCACGTGTACCATCAGGCGATTTGCCAAATGACCATCCTTATCGTCAAATACGATTGCAAGCATGGGTTGAACGTGGTTGCTTTCAAGCCATTTACAAATGTGTAAACCCTAATGTGTTGTTCATCACCTCATGGCAGTGACACGGGCGTCGTAATCTTACTACAAGAACGAAGCCGTACATACTAGGCTCAATTCATTCGCCTGCATTTTTCTTATCCCACTGTAATATGCCGGCCGGAGCTGCCCTCATCTGGAGGTGACAAGAACGACGACATGAACGATGACATGAGCACCACTACCAAGGGTTGCGCTGATAGACAGTACTTCCTTCCTGAAGCAGCATCACCTCGGGGACGCGGGATGGGCCCACATTACCCCGATGGGCCCAAAACAAAGCTCAGGATACGGTCCGCCCCGTGTATAAGGTCAGTACATATTAACACAAACGGTCCCGTCTTCTGACCCTTGGACGGATCTTGGGTACCCAGCGCGGTGTTGAAGCGGTATCGACTGTGACGAACTCCGGTGAAGAATGAATGGCGGAGGTGTGGAGAACAAAACGAAGAGGGTACGATTGTGCCATCATAGACGCCGAGATGTGTGGCGCGGCGAAGACGCGTGAAATGATAAAAAAAAGGGCCAGTTCTGTGCCCGACGCGACCGGGGGCTGTCCGCATATGCGAGACTTCGAGCAACAGCCTTTGACTGCGTAGAAGCGCTTGATCGTGGCGAAGTGCAACGCCAGGGTGCTGTATCCGACCCCGAACGTGGCCTAGTACGTCGTTCTGGAAACGCGAGGCGTGCGGTATGCGCACCTTTTGATCTCAATCCAGTGCGCCTGGGCCAATTTCGGTTGCGCATCACAAATGCGTCACTCCTCGGAAACCCACGCAACATTCGGGACCCGATATAGTGATCGATAACAATCGAAGATCACACAGTTTTGTGCTATCCCGCGACCGAGGGTCGGACCTCATGAGTGATGCCAAAGTCTGAGCGTTTGACCGGTCGGTGATAGACCTCCGCACGTGGTCCACCACGAAAGCGGAAGGATCAACCCAGTGCTTGAAATCCGGTCGAGTTTGGAAGGGGAGATATGGAGCGAAGCCTACGCGGGAGACGAGACTCGGGCGGAGTGCTAGAGAAGGATATATCGCCCGCGGCTACCCCCGGCTGAGAAGGGAAAGCTCCCGGGTTCTCTGAGCTGGCCGAAGCTGTCGGAGTGGTGAATGTACTCCTTTCAAGAGTCATCAAGGGGGGTGGAGCGGACGAACGAGCTCATACATGTTGTCCGTGGTGGCGTCCCGATGGAATCGGGACCCATAATCTTAGTCGATCATACGCCCCAAGTACCGTCCGGTATGCACGTACAAGTGAGGTAAATATCACGAAAAGAATCAGAGACATGGCATGGGAGACTTGGATATACTCGGTGTTCTTTCAACCGATCAGGGCAACCAGAGCCTGAGAACGCGACACTCGGATCCAGAATTTTCAAACCGAACTTCTTTCCAGGGCCGCAACGAGAAACATTTGACGATGGTGACTTGCAGGCCAGTTCTCGTCGAGCATATACTGGTTTTCTCATTTCGTCCGATTGCTTGGATGCTATCTAAGGGTGACTGACGCGATGGTTACGCCACCGATATTATTAATGAAGGACGGTATACTATATACACTGAGAAAGCCGTAGGATGAGAGGGAATGAAAACAGCAAAGTCCTCAAGCGACTGGAAAGTTAAGGGCATTATAGCGACGTCGTGCGGGTCGTGAAGTCGCTCGTATGCCTTACATCTGGGCGGTCCATAAAAAGAGAAACAAGTTCATCATTGCATATCAACAAACGAGATCGCACGATCTCCGACTTCGTCGAGCTTGAGCCCACTCGGAAGATTGTCCTGGCTCATTGCCAGTGATCGAGGTCGCTGACCATTCTCGACCTTGCGCTCGGTATATGTCATGATGTGGACTTGCATCCCATCCCTTTGGTCCATACTGTTGCAGCTGGACGTATACCCGAGTGTGAGAAGGTTTGACGACTTGTTCGCCCGATTAGCCAACCCGACACGGATGATTACCATGTAAAACGTGATAGAAATGATCGGCGTGACCTGGAAGACAGACGGACCGTTTCAGCGAGATTCCATTAGACGGTGAGCGAAGAACGGCTGACAATATCTCGCATTACATAGTGAAAGTTGAATCCAGATAGAAAACAGATTAATGTCACCACAAGAGTGGTGCTGTAGATCGTTCCAGCATCGACGATGATGTGTAGCATGGGCTTGAGTTGAGATTTTCTGGGGCCATGCACCTTCGTTGTTTTCCAGTTAACATACCAGATACGGCACGCCAACAAAACTGGTAGGATAGACTTCAGAAGTGCTGTTCGGCGTCCATGAAGATCCGGAAACGCACGGGTGGTCAACAGATTGGTTGTCAGTGTCAATGCCCAGAATGCCGTCAGCCATTGTGCGAGATTACTCTCAAAAGTCTTGTTTTGTTTTGTGAGTGACTGGATATACGGAGTTGCGAATCCAGTTACTTTAGAGTGATCGTTAGTGTTTTCAGTCTACACTTGGCTGTGTGGCATGCGTACCGAAAACACCGCACCAAAGAAGTACAGGCAAGATCATGACGACTTTCGACTGCCACACGACATAACAGCGGTAGAGCTACAGTGGGGTCGGTGGTTGACTTTGATCTGGACATAGTGAAAACGTACTACGACACCGTCTCCTATTAGAGTCTGTGCACTGTACGCGACGTCCTTGGACACGAGTGTCCAATGTGGTACACTCGATAAATATCCACGGGCCCCACCTGGATAGGTGTCTCGAAGAGATACCAAACCCTCCATGATCCTGATAACATGTATTATAAAATGCTGTAGACCCCCAAGGAATCAATCTTGATCCGATGCTTATCCAGGGTAAGAAAGGACACCCACCGCCGTGCTCAACAATAGTAATAAACATGCTACAGTAAACATCTTGAGGTTGACTTGGCGGGTGGACCGTTGGGACCACAGTGCCCAGATGGTCCCTCCGAACATCGGCAGTGATACACCTTGTCCGATCAATGCTTAGTCCCCTTTGCCTACGATTCATCGTTGAGGGACTTTACCATATAAGAGCCCTTCAAATATTACTGACAGAATCTCTGCCTTTTCCAGAGCGATGTCCCTGAGTACCATACTTCAGGACGTGTAAATGCACGATACCAGGCCCAAAGGCCTAAGACAAGAGAAAAAAGGGCGGTGGGAATGGAGTACGGGCGAAAAGGGAATCGAAGAAGAGAATGACATCGTTTCTGAACTCCCACCTATGTATGCCGAAGTGCATCATGATAGGCACCGCGGATCGGGACAATTCGATGGCGCGCGAGTGTCAGAATTGCGACACCTCTGGCCCGCGTAAGTTCGGTCGTGGTTGTTTGTAAATGCCCAGATCCATGATTAACAAGACCGATCGAACCGGCGCGCCGGGTGTGGTTTAAACTTTTCGTGGTCACCAGTCATAGGATTTTCCCGCAAGTCAGATGAGGTCAAACTGGTACTACCGTCGTCGTCACGGGGTTGCGTTACCATAGTGTGCGTCGTCACCGTCTACTTCATCATTTGTTTCATCCCTCCACATGTGTCACTCCCCCGCATTGCTACCTATTGCTACTATCCATGCTGATACATATGCCTAACACCACCATCACGGTCCGCTGGCTACAGCTGATTTATTTGGATAGTGAGGTTAGCGCAATCCCCCTGTGAACTACCCTCGTCGATAAATGTGTCAAAAATCCGACATGCCGAGAAGCCGACGAGGGAACTCTCAAGCAGTAGCGTTACTACATGAGGATACACGGTGGTAGGCAAAGCTCTACTTAAACCCGAGAGCGGTGGGGTAAGACGTCCAGGCACTTCACCGGTGCGTCGTACATGTTAGTGGGTTGTTACGCACCACCCTTGAGCTGCATTGTGACACGTATGAAGCTACAGGCTTCTCTAATTATTTGGGCACGTTTCACTGGTAAGTCCTGGTTACTATTACGCTTGCTGGATCGTTTAAACTATTCCACCGACACGTGCTCATGTTACGTGCGCGAGACTATGACTCCGTAACAATCCGTTTTGATGCGCTATTGATGGACTCAATGGGGTGCACCAGGTTCCAATCGACGACTGTGTGGTTGGTTCGCAGTGTCTGATATCAGTCGCTGTATAGAATTCCAGGTACGCACGAACAAGGCCGCCATCCACAGAGCTAGCCATCCAATCACGAAAGGGTGGCTTGGCAGTGTGCATCCATGTTGCTCAAACCTGGGAACATCGACTGCGGTGGAACGGGAGAGGATCACCTGTACTTGCATGCGTGACTTCGGCCAAAATTGACCGAGGAGTGGCAGGCTGAGCTGACACCGCCAGATCAGTTGGAGGCTGCCAAGTGCATCTTATAGAACAGCACAATGCGTCGGTGAAGTTCTTGTCCTCACACCTTCTCTTGTACTCGGTACACACGTGGCTCTGCATCACGGGGACATACCTTCAACCCTGTGGTTTGTTCAGTATTTATCCCGTCTATCACAATACCTTGTCTTCCTGTGCTGCTTGGCCTTCGCTTAAGTGATTTATCAGCATTGGCCGAGGGCACCGAGGCAATGAATGTATGGGTCTTTCGCATGCGGTGACATTCAAAGCGATAGCCGCCGTGTTTCAAAAAAGCCACGTGATCGTTTCTTCTGATGCAAGCAGAGCACTTCGCAGTGTTACAGAACCCCCATAAAACATAAAAACTTTACGTTCGGGGATGGCGTATGTCATCCTGAAGTACAACCGAGGTAATCGTGTTTCAGAAAGGCTTTTTAACTTCTATACGATCACTGGGCTAGGCGACCTTATTAGTATGACAGATATTCATGTGACCTCCCAGTTACCAAGGATACAACGTTTGTCATTTCTTGGTTGCACAAATAATGACGGTATGTCAACTCTAAACTTGCCAAATTTGGGGCATTTGCTTTGTCAGCATGTCCCACTCGCGCTAGCATACCAATTTTCTGGTCATCATGAACCAGAACAATGAACATGCGGTTACCGACTTACAGTCGTCGCGCATTAGGTATGTACTCTCCTATTCTACCCAACCACCCCGCAAGATCGGTTATGATAGACGACTAGAAAAGGTTAAAGGGAACGCGGCTGCGAGTCCTGAGAAGCTGAAGGCTGACTAGCGCAGGGCACACGATGAAGCATCTTACATGGTCAGGCCATTCAAGTCGACAAATCAGAGCGCGGACTCGGCTGAAGATCGTTCTTGTGGAAAGTAGGAGCCTGTCGAAAACATACACCACCACCGGGAGTCGGCTGAACGAGGCGGACGTCCAACGATTGGCGAAGTTGATGCCACAGACGGCAGTAAGCCGACCGCGGAGCCAAATCCCGAACCCGGGGTAACGTGGGAGGTGACAAGAGATGCCAGCTAGATGAAAATGTGTACACGACAAATCACCATTATCGTCACATGGCGCGGAGGATTACTGATCTTCAATGCTTGCACTGATTAGTAATTCGCCGGTATGCGATCTAGATCGTTATTCTCGTTCTATCGAGTCGCAACAAAGCCCGAAGCAAAGGTATACATCCATGTCAAACAAGGCAAGATACCTTGTTTGCCGCCCGGGAGGCTCTATGCTTTACGATAGCTTTAAACCAACCTGCGCCAAATCTTCAGAAATAACCACCAAGAATTTCTGCGAGACATTAAGAGCCTGTTATGAGGTGCCACTCGTCACTACGAGTCTGGGTAAGGAAAAATGGAACGTCTCCGCAAAGTACTTAACAAAGCTAAAGCCGGTTCTTTGATGTGATCGAACTTGACCTCGCTCAGACGTCCCCCCTCGCCACCCATAAAATTTGCGGACAGTCGATGGACACCGACGATTCTTAACCCCACTATTGGTCAGTATCGCGATGTTTACTTGGTTCACTGCTTCCCCGTCCAAACGGTTGCTGGTGGATCCTTGGCTGAGCACGGGCAAACCCGACGGCTGATTGGCACGATTGGTCAACCCGACACGGATGATGACCAGCTACACAGTGATGGTGATGATGGCCGTGACCTGCTCAATAGCGTTACAATTTCAGTAAGACTGTCCTCGCTATCGCAGGTTTTGCTCACCGTGTCCAGGACCAGGTATTCGCCCTTGGATTGATTCGTGAAGACGTCAGTGCCACAAAGAAGGTGACCCACTAAATCACGCCGGAATCGGCGAAGATGTGTAGAAGGGTCGCGGTTGTGAGTCTGAAGGGCGCACAGCTGCCTTGTAGTTGTCGTCCATTCCATAGACTTAATCTGACAACTAGAAAATAGAGAAAGAAGGTTAGAAGGTCACATCTCATCAAAAAGGTGAGCACGCATTAACCTACGGGTTATTGGTTGGTTGGTTATCAACGTCGATACTTGCTACGGGGAATGACGCGATCAATTTCAAGACACCCATGCAAATAAGTAAAACCCCATTCTGTATCACATGCGTTGTGGTATACACTGCTCCAGAAGCGGGCCCAGGAATATGTGTTACAATGCGAAATCTTGATGAGCCACATGGGCCAGATGGTGGGCCGCGTGATCAAACCAAAATTAGTGTTGAACTTCGCACTGACCGTTTTAATTTGCTGCAATCCCATTCGGTATGAACATGCTTTCAAATCTGCGAAACGACTAAAATGAAACAACCATGCGGTGGGTGCCTAATAACTCTACACAGGCCGAAGCACTTAGTAGGCCATCTCAACGTGGCAGTGTGAATTCACCCCAGGAGCATTGAATTACATAATGGCACTAGCTTGGACTGCACCCAGACTGCCTTGACGCATGCTGTCGACGAAAACGGTCAGTAAGTATGGCAAATTCGGTCTCGTGGCATAATGCGACTTGGCTTGTACGCATACAGAATATAGTTGCTGGATGGGATTCGCACACATTTGTGCAGATGTCATGATAACTGACGGCCAAGTTAAAATAAAGGCTCCAATAAAAACAGTGCCAGAAACAGATCAGATGATCAGTGTGCTACAGAAAATAGCGCAGGAATCCCGTGCGTGACGCAGAACATCCAACGGTCAAACCCGAGATGTGGCAAGCGAAATACTTTTATCGCCCCAATGGTGAGATGCTCACGCTACCGGAAGCTACGGCTCGTCATGCTAGTGGTAAGTACGTAGTTTATTTCGCTGCCTGCAATAAGACTGCTTTCCTTGCACTACGGAAAGTCATTTGGGCTGCACTCATGGCCGCCATTCATGGTTTGCATCAACGATGATCGATGAGATTCTACATCCCTATATCGAGCGCTAGTCTAACGGGGAGCGAGAGATGATGTCGGCGTGACACACGATGCAAGAAGGGCGCGCCTCGCCGCTTCCCTTCTTCTATACCACGGCACTGAGTGATGTGTAGGGCTCGGGCTCGAGCCCTGAGCTCGGCTGGGCCCGACCCGGGCCATGTGGGCCCTATAGGACTCAAAGTCCGGGCTTCTATTTGGGTGGGCGTTGGGCCCGGAGCTTGAGCTTGAGCCCATAGGGCCCGTTATCGGTCGTACCGTGTGACCCCGCCCCTCCCTCTCGCTTCACCCTCACCCTCGCCTTCCTACCCCCTCTCCTTCTCTCCTTCTCGTCCTCTCATGCTTCCCCCCTCTCGCACTACCGCTCTCGCCCCCTCCCAGCACGCCATCATCGGGACCCCGCCCTCTCGCCCTCTCCCTTGCACCCTAGTAACACGGCGTCAACACAACAACGACGTGGCAAACACGTTATCGTGACTACCACGGCGTCGTCGTGACTCCTCACCCCGGCCTCCGAGTCGCCCTCGCCCTCTCGCCCTCCTGCTTTCCCGCCCCCTCGGTGTCACGCCCTCTTGCCCTCTCGCACCACGGTGACGAACACGACAACGACGTGGCAAACGCGTCCCGCAGCTGCCACGGCGTTGTTGTGACCCCTCACCTCGGCCTCCGAGTCGCCCTTGCCCTTTCGCCCTCCCGCCCCTCCTGCTCTCTCGCCATCTCGTACCACGGTGACGAGGGCGGCGAGGGCGACACGATGGTATACCCACCACCATGGCGACGAGGGGACGCGACAGCGTGCCCATCACTGGCACAGTCATGGTGTGACGGCGAGGGCGACTCGCGAGGGCCACGCAACTGTGCGCCCACACCACAACGGCAACAGTGACGGTGACGGTGACCCCATTCGCCTTCTCACTCACCCTGTACCCGTGGGTACTTAGTTGACATAGTTCCAGTCTAAAGCCCGGGCCCCCACATCACTATATAATTACCACCGAGTCTCGGATCCCGGCACTCACTGGATGACCCGACAACGCTGTTACATCCGCAAAGGTTGAAACACATGTACACAATGTACTAGTACTATAACGAAAGAATGACAACTGTTAAAATGCCCAACCTCAATTCAGAGTGGTAGCTTTACTAGCATTTAAATCTACAGCAATAGCACCCACAAGGGGGTGCCACGTACAACAAACGGTCCCCACATAGAGATTCAGAAACACCCCTCTTTGTACACAACGAGGTCCGAATCAGACCGCCTCTCCGACGCCATCGAGTTCGATCTTACCCAGATCTTTGCCCTCCCCAACCATAGAAATCATAGGAATCATCGGGCCCGTCAACGAGCGAGGGTCACTCTCGGCCTTGCCCTCTGTCAATGTTGTAATGTGGACTTGTAGTCTACCCCGTCCATCCTGACCGCCGCAAGCGGACGTATGTCCTGGTATGAGCGAATGCGACGACCTGTTTGCGTGATCGACCAACCCAACACGGATAATGACCAGATAAAAAGTGATAGAGATAATGGGTGTGACCTGGTCAGCAACGAGAGAATGTAAAATTTCAGCGGGGCAATTTTCGTCGAAGAGGGACTGACCATATCCAGAAGCAGATATTGACCGTTGGTTCTACTCACGAAGCAGGTCAGCATCACAAGGAGGGTGATGGAGTATATCGCCCCGGAATCGATAACAATCTGTAGAATGGTTCGCAGTTGGGATTTACCGTGACCACCCAGCCTCGTGACCCCCCGGTCGACGGACCAGATGCGGTAAGCCAGCAGAACTAGCAAAGTGAAGACGAAGTGAGGCTCAGGAGCTCGTTCAGTACGAGAAGGCAAGGACGCACGTGTCGTGAATAGGTTGGTCGTCAGAGTCGAGACGAAAAATGAGGTAATCCATGCAGAGGGGCCTCTATCGAAGACACTCCCCTGACCTTCGTGCGATAGGATATATGGAGTTCCGACTCCAGTTACTTTGCGGAGATGCCGTCAGTATTCCAGCTGCGCTAGCAAGTACCCGGTGGTATACGTACCAACAACGGTACACAAAAGAAACACAGGCAAAACCATGACAAGTTTGGATTGCCAAGCAGTGTAACAGCGGTAGAGCTATCACAAAGGTCATTCGACGTGGTTCACCTCAAAAAAGAACAAGACTTACAATGACGCCATCCCCGAGCACCGTCTGTGCATTGTACACGCAGTTCTTGCACACGAATGTCCACTGTGATGCGTTGGAAAAATATCCAATCGAACCCTCTGGGTATGTGTCTCGCAACAGTATCAAGCCCTCTATAATCCTTATGATATCGACCACGATATGCTGTGGACACCCCAAGAAGTTAACTTCGATGTTGATGTTTATCCACGAAATGAAACACGCACTACAGTACTAAACAGGAACAATAAGCATGCTACCGAAAGTATTCTGCGGCTTACTTGCTGAGAAGACGATCTAGACCGCTGCACGCTGATCGTCAATCCGAACAAGAACAACGAAAAACCTTAGCCCCACAAACCGTTCAGCATGACTCGTCGTGGTATCGTCGTTAACTGGTCATACCATAAAACAGTGCTTCCAGAAGCACTGAAAGAAGCTCCGCCTTGTCGAGGGAAATGTCATTAGTAGCCATGTTCCAGCACGCGTGCTGGCAGTACACCGGAACAAATATGCAAGCCCAATAAAGAGGAGATGAGTAAGTCTTCGGAGAAGGGCAGCGTGGAAGGGGGGATTGGTACCTCTTCCAGCAGAGAGCGCCCCACTTATCTATATACCCCAGAAGCTCGTCACAGGAGGAATGGTCGGCTAAGAAACAAGGCAGAAGCGAGAGCACCTGTCAAAACATCACTGTCAAACCCATACTCAACGATGTGGCTCGCATCTCACACTTCAAGGTCAGTCGATGAACGTGTCAGGGAAGCCATGGCCAGTGTCCAGGCCTCGAAAGTGGTTACGCGCGGCGCGCAAAATTTCAAGGATAACGTTCAACGTTGCCCATTTGCAAGATTTGTTGAACTTGAAGGTACTCTTACTAGGGAAACGCCTTATTAATTGTATTTAGATCTGACGACTGAGATGAAAGGACCCCGTTGAATTATCGGTAGCCTGTTCAGAGCTTGCTGGATGATGACGTGTCCCACTTGGAGCATGCATACTACTTGTTGATGGTTGAGATAGTCAGTGAACGTATCGTGTTGTAGTGATTACGTGTCGAACGGACGGGCTCCACAGGGTCCAGCCTGATCTGGTGCTGTCGTTCCACCTGGGCATGTCATTAGTAGAGTACGGTTATTCACGACGAGCCCGTGCCAGCGCACGTACTCGCGCGTTCAACGGCTCCCATCATCGTGATATGCCTTGTTTTGGGACACCGTCACCAACCGCTTTGGCCGCAGACAACATCTCGTGCCTCCGTCAGTTGGTTTAAATTTGATTAGTCAGGTACATATTCCGATTGTGTACCCCTTAGGAAAGAGTGATGTGTGTAAGTTGGGAGCCCGTCCAGTGCGTAGAGTCGGTGTGCTCGCTGTAGTAGCTAATGATGGATTCCATTCCTCCATAAACCGTGACTGTCAGATCGTGGTCAAGGTTTCCGTTGTGAATATTAATAATCCCGTCTCCGATATGAGGAACGGCGCGAGTGGCAAAGGACGAATCGATGGTTACCAAAGGAGCATCTGAATTATATCCAATCGAAGTGCCAGCATGAACGTGTGACCCCCTTGGACTTTACCCATATATACTAAATACAATCCAGTTTTGCTTCTCCATCGTCGAGACACCAACAACGAGCCGCCCAAGCGGCTTCACGTCAAGGAGGGTTAGTAATATGTCTCAACAACCTCCAAGTCCGCAGCAATTTTTTAATATTAACCATCTAAGGTATCAACGCTGCCAAGCAAAATCAGAGGGGGGAAACACTGTAGCACATACGAGATAACTCGCGTGCTACAAGGGAATGCACCATGGTTGGTATATCGACGACCGTGGTTGCTTTTCCGGTTCAGAGTGTTACTGGTAAACATGCCTTTATCCGAATCCGACCGAATCCGATGGCTGATTCCCCCAACTGGCTAACCCGACACGAATGATGACCAGGTAAAACGTGATGGAGATTATTGGCGTAATCTGGTCAGTCAGAAACAACTCAAATGTCAGTGGGATTATCGAACAGTGCATGACGTGCTGACCATGACCAGGATCACGTAGTGGCCATATGATCGACTTACGAGGGAAGCCAGCGCGGTTATTAGGGCGATAGAGTAAATCAGGCCGGAATCGATAAAGATGTGTAGAAGGGGACGTAGTTGCGATTCTCGGTCGCCACACAGCTTCGTTGCGGTCCGCTCGATTGACCAGATACGGTAACCCAACAAAACTGACGAGCAGAGAATGGCATTCATGAGTCCGCTGTGACCCACATCACATATCGAGTACGTACGGGTCGTCAATAGGTTGGTCATCAACGTCAATACATAAAACGATGTGATCCATCGAATGGAACTTTTACTAAAGACCGTGGACGCATGCGATGTTATATATGGGACCCCGATTCCAGTTACTTCAGGTGATTTTGTCAGCAAATTCCAGACGTCCACCGAAACGCTTACCATACGTACCAACAACGGCACACCAAAGTAACATGGGTAAGATCATAACGAGTTTAGACTGCCACACCGCGTAACAGCGGTAAAGCTATCGATGAAATCAGCACAGGTTCGTCGGGAAGAACACCAAGCTAACAACGACGCCGTCCCCTATTAACGTCTGTCCAATATAGGCGTAGTTCCCGTACACTAGGGTCCAGTGTGACACGTCAGAGAAGTATTCAATTGGGCCTCCAGGATAGGTGTCTCGGAGCAATAACAAACCCTCCATGACCCTCATGATGTTAATCACAAGGTGCTATGTACATCCAAAGAGATCAATCTATGTTCCATGCGGGCGATTACCCGTGGATACGAATAGGGAGACGTACCACCGTGCTGACCAAAAACAACAAGCACGCTACCGGAAGCATTCTACGACTCATTTGGGGAGTGGTTCTTCGAGACCGCAGTACAACGACCGTTAAGCTAAACATGAACAATGAGACACCTTGGGAAAACAAACTGTTCAGTACTGTCCGTCCACAATATCGCTGTTGACAAACATTACCATATAAGAGCACTTCTAGCACCACCGAGAGGATCTCCACCTTGTCGATAGGCAAGCTATTGGTAACCATGGTGCAAGGAGAACGTTAGCAAGATACCAAAGCGAACGTGCGGGCCCCCGCAGCAAAGGGGAGGGCGCGGGACGCGGGGAGGTGGTGTGCGGAACCGAGGGGGACAATTTCCCTTCCGAACAGGGCTTTCCTTCCTGATGTATCCGAAAGAACCCATTGTAGCGGCAATACTCGGCGAACTTCGATGACCAAGGCAGATCCAAGAACACCCGTTCGTGCTCCAACGCCAAACCACATACGTCGCGCATTTGAAAATAAGATCCACGTGGACGGCGTATGCAAGCGATGCCGGCGATGAGGCCTTTGGGGAGGTCATACGGCATGCAGGATTTGCAATTAGCTTCGCAGCAATCAGCATGCAGGTTGTGATGACAGGAAATCTGTGAACCAATGAACACCTACCGTATGACCCTCGTTTCATTCCAACCATTTCGCGGGCGTAGATGTGAGTAGGATTGAGTTGTCTGTCTTTGTGCCACCCCGCAGCTAGCCATAATTCCGTACGTCTTGGCCAAGTAAGACTTGAAGGTCGACATTTCGAGGGTCTGACCAAGTAGGGCCACAGTCAAGTCGACAACAAGTGTCGGAAGTGCGTCGGAGCCGGGTTCCAAACATGGCAGTGGTCCAATTCACGCCAAGCGCTAGTCTAGCTTGTGCTGCTTCCATTCTAAATCTAAACAGGGCAACATGCTACTGCAACACATGTGCACGATGTGCCATTAGATAAAGAAAGTTGAGGAAGAACGACAACAGGACAAGTAGTTGAATGACACACATATGTTAAGAGTTACCGATATATCTCGGGTAACGTCCACATCTACTGAAATTTTGAAAAAACGACCCCCAGGGCCGTCTTGCCAACTAGGAAGGATCATAAGATACAGCCCTAAATGCTATGCTACGATAGTAGCCATATGCACCACATTTCAGACACACGATCAACGCACGATACTCACACCGCTCCCCCAGCACCATCAAACTCGGTCCCACTATGATATATGTCAGTCGTCGTTCGCGGGAGCGATAGGAACCGTTGAGGCTGTCGATGAGCGACCATTCTCGACCTTGCTGTTGGTCAGTGTCGTGACGCGAACTCGCATTCTGCTCTTTGGTTCCAGACAGTCGTCGGCATATCCAAACAAGCGAGGATTCGATGAGTTGTTCACCCGATTGACCAACCTAACGCGGGCTATGACCAAGTAAAAGTGATAGGGGATGATGGGTGTAACCTAGGCAAACAACGGTAGGTTTGAAATTCAGTACGACCATTTTCGGTGTCAAATGAGGACATGATCATCACCACATCCAACAATTACTTGAGTGCACTTCAACATACCCATGTGCTTTATCCAAGACAATAACCTTGTCGGTGCCTATTAAGGATTTCGAAAAGAAATATGCACCACTGTACTAAGCAGCAACAACAAGCATACTACCATGGGCATTCCACTTTGATTTTAGTGAGTGGACGATCGAGGCCACAGCACGCTTATCGCTAATCCGAACATGAACAACGAGAAACTTTGGTCCCAAAAATTATTCTGTATATTATATACAGCATGAGGGTATTTGCTGCCTCATGCATTGGTATAGCTTAGAAATCACGCTGCGGCACTCGACGTAGTACCGAGGATCCCCTATCGACACCATACATGTTCTTGGTCTACTGTATATACAAGAGCATCATATTCGAGGCGCCACTGCGTCGGATGGTGGCTGGTGACCATCGAAGACTAGCTCATCTTTGCCAACGCGTTTCACTGTACAACCCTAGCCTTATCCCATGACATCCCCGGATTGCCGCGACAATATACCCTGTATCACAAGAAAACCACGACCAGTGCAGTATGTTACAACACAGTTAGGGTGAAAGGAGTGTCAACAAGAGCTAAGCGACTTGGTGTTACGGGGGCTATATATGACCCTAACAGTCTAATGTACGTGTCCGAACCCGCCATATTTTTTGGGGAAATACTGTGGTGTTGGTGCGAGCCACGAAGAATCCGAGGACATAGCCCCAACAAGATAACTCGGGGCATGCAGGGACGACGTGTCTTCGTAGTGAATACATTCAATGACAGGGTCATACCGTTTCGGCTGCGCCGTCAAATTTGATACTGTCGCCATTGACGCAGGTCGTGGCACTGATGGGTGAGACCGGATAGTTATCAGCCTTGCTCTCAGTCAATGTCGTAATGTGGACTTGCACTCCGCTCCTTCGGTCTGCATTGAGGGTCTCAGACTGACACGGGTGGGCGTACACCGGAGTGCTGAGCATCGTCGTTCGCCGGTTCACCCGACTAGCCAATCCGACGCGGATGATGACCATGTAAAATGTGATGGAGATGATTGGTGTGACCTGTACAGTCAACGCCGTTGGAAATTTCAGTGGGCCTATCCATATTAACGAGCGAGAGGATCATGGACTGACGGTGTCGAGAACCACATATTGACCATTGGATTGATTTGCAAAGCAGGTCAGAGCCGCGAGAAGGGTGACAGAGTAAATCACCCCAGCATCAATAATGATGTGTAAGATAGGCCGGAGCTGAGAGTCCGAGTATCCGGAAAGCCTCGCACTCTTCCGGTCGACAGACCAGATGCGGTATGCCAATAGGACTGATGACACTAAAGCTCAGAACGTCTCTTCACAAACAGCATATCGTCATTACGCACAGGTCGTCAATAGGTTTGTCGACAGTGCCGATGCGTAAAATGATGTGATCCACCGGGAAAGGCTCCCACTGAAGATCTCGACTTGCGTCGCATGCGATGCAGTATACGAAGCACCGATCCCAGTGACTTCGAAAAAGTATTAGTGATTTCAGTTGGTCCCATAACATCAGGAACGCGGACCTCCAACAGCGCACCAAAGGAATCCAGGCAAGATCATGATGAGTTTAGACTGCCACACCGCGTAACAGCGGTAAAGCTACCAACAGCGTCAGCGGAAGAGGCCCGTCTTCCGAACGAACGAAGCTTACAATCACACCGTCCCCCAACAGCGTCTGTGCAGTATACACATAGTTCTTGTACACGAACGTCCATTGCGACACGTCCGAAAAGTACCCAATCGGACCACCCGGATAAGTGTCTCGGAACTGTACCAAACCTTCCGTTATCCGTATGAAATCGATCACGAGATGCTATGTAACCCCAGGGAGTCAATCTCAGTCTTGTGCTTCCCGGGGTAAACGACGGGAACGCGTACCACCGTGCTGAAGAGCAGCAAAAAGCACGCTACTGTGAGCATCCTGCGATTCACTCGATGAGTGGACCATCGAGACCATAACGCGTATATCGTTCCCCCGAACATCAACAATGAGAAACCTTGGTACCAATAGCCAGTCAGCATTGGCACAGGGTATCGACGTTGGGTCTTACCATACAGGAGCGCTTCCAGTAGGACTGAGAGGAGCTCCGCCTTATCGAGAGGAAGACCATGGGCAGTCATTTGTACTGCACGTTCCAGCAAAATGCCCAATTGAGTACGCAAGCCTGATAGAATATGAAGGAGTCAAGGAATGGCGTGTGGAGAACGGGAAGAAGATGTGGAGATCACGAGATCACGGAGGCAACTCGCGCCCCTCGCTCACTTATGTATCCCCAACGGCCATCGCCGCCAGCGCCTTGATAGCCGAAGTGGATCCGAGAACCATAAACAATCGCTGGGGCCCCTTAGCCTTACTTACTGACTTGCTCCACCTGCGAACCTTGTACCCGAACACGTGCTTCTCACATTTGAATGATGTTGGCCCCCCACGGTGTCGCACTAGTCGAACTCGGCTGGCAATGCAAAGAGTCCGCTGTGGCACGCAAAAACAATGGCATCAGTGGCTCGTTCATCGCCTGCAAGTTAAATCAACGAGTAGAAAGGTTTCGCAGACCGATTCAAAACTGGCCAAGCGGCGCCCCAGGTTGGGTAATTAACCCTACATAACGAAACTCGTTTTGTTCGGTCCACGTAACATCGCATCGTGAAGTCGTGCCAAGAGATAGGGTTGATCGTTCAGGCACAGAAGACTGGTCACGGCATCGAGGGTCCAGCGCGACGTCGGTAGGCCTTGTGGCATGCACACAGAAAGCAAAACATTGTTCTCCGCCTGATTCGCATTCGGTATGATGCCTTGGAATGTGCCATGATACTTTTTTTTTCCGACCATGACTCGGAGAAGACGTCATCGAGCAAGCCAGAGGGTGGCATTGTGACGTACGTATTCCTACATGTATGAATCAACGACTCTGCCAGCGCTACCACGAAGCAGTGTGAATCTGCCTGTAATACAGAACGGGTCCTCTTGAAAAAAGAGACGAGCGATCGTCAAACTAGAACATACAGTAGTACGCCGCCAAAGCTTTTGTGAGAGCCTCCATCGAAGGTAATGGACGACCGTCTTCTGGTCCCAGCGCCCAAGGTAGCCATCCACCCCACTTTAGGATGGACCAGGGTTCTTCAGAAAAGGCCAGCTGGAAGGAGCCGAGCGGCGGTCGTCGGTTCCGAATAAAGCGAATCGTCCATTGGGTCCCCAACGAAGCGGGAGAAAAAACACGCGAGAGTTGAATGTCTTCCGAACAGATTTCAAGTTTCCTCGCATAGGGGCGTCGGCGGGATGGCACGTATTCGTTCCCAAAGAATGAGCACATATCAGTCCAAGTCCGCGAGTCAGAATTCCCGGGTGCTGGCAACGTCAGTGGCTTGCCAGCGGATCGATCAAAAATGGGGAAAACGTCTCGAGATTTGCGGAGCGTAGTTGCTGAGCATGGGTTGGTGGCAACTGCCAGTTACCAGGCCGTGACTCGACACAGGGGAGATTGAAATCTTATGTACTAGTCTGGCCGTAACTGGTCCAACTCGTCATGGACACGCTCGTCGTTGGGCAAATGCAACGGAAGTGGGAGTATCCTGAGCCATTGGCCTCCCCGTCATGTCATAAATATGGGTTGTATAAATTCGGTGATGTGATACCTATCTACTACCTAGTCTTGTCCGTGCAAGTAAATTACCATCCGGGAGTGTTGGTCGAAACGGAAAGGGGTAGGAAAAGGGTAGCGATGGCCAAGTGTGTGGTCCCGTCTGGCGGTATAAGGGGTTGAAAAAAAAGAGGAAAAAATGAGCACGACGCGAAAACGCAACACGATGAAGCAAGTACAACAGCGCACTCAGATCGGCCCACCCAAATCCCATGATACGCCTCACCCGTCGTCATCATAGGGCCCGTCCACCCCCCCACGACTCGTCTGGCGGGAGTTCGTCACTGCCCGTACCCAAATACGTCTCGTCGCCCGGGTACCTGAATCCCGCATACTGCGAATGTGGCGGCGGGTGCCGAACTTGCATCTCAAATGCCTCCGACCCAACACCCCCACCCTCCGGAAGTGGCGGTACCACCGATGACGACGATCCCGACGGCCCACGGGAATGCGCTTGCGACGACGGCTTCTCCCCAATCTCCCCATTCGCAAAACGGAAGAGTGAAGGCGGGATCGGAGACGGCATCGGGATGTCGTTCGAGGAGTAGTACGACGCGCGTACGTCCGTCGATACGTTCAGCATCTCGGAGGGCCCGACGTGGACGTTGATCAGCGGCGGGGTCGTCACCGTCGGGCGTTCAACCTCACGCTCCTCCTCGTCCTCGACATCGAACAAATCGTCGGATCCCACGCGGGGCTTCTCGCGCACGTCCACCAACTCTGGTGACCCCCTCGTGGGCTCGTATGCATGTGGTAG
>JBBPJV010000222.1:0-34105 GCA_038088915.1 Sutorius aff. eximius
CCCGCTTTGGCCCTTGGCTTACGTGGCTTCCTACTTCTCGGCTTCGCACCTCTCGTCGTCGACGCCGTCCCGTTCTCGTCCCCATCCTCATCTCCATCCTCTTTCGCACTCGCAGCGACAGCGCCCCGACGACTCCCCCGCCCGCGCGCCCGCTTCCCCCGCGACCGCCGCGCAATTGCAGTCCGCCGCGCACTCGTCGGTGGTCCCGACTCCCGCTCCACGTCGTTCTCCCCATCAAAGTACTCATTTCTCGCCATCGTCCGATCGCTCCGTCGCTCCCCCACCGTCGCAGTCCCCTGCTCCTCCTCCTTTTCCTCCTGTGTCTTCTCCTCGTCCGCAAGTAGCCCCTCGAGATCGGGCGGTATCTCTTGCATCGCCACGCTCGGCGCGCCCTGCAGGTACCGGA
Organism: Sutorius aff. eximius; assembly: GCA_038088915.1. Classification (NCBI taxonomy): domain Eukaryota; kingdom Fungi; phylum Basidiomycota; class Agaricomycetes; order Boletales; family Boletaceae; genus Sutorius; species Sutorius aff. eximius. Next base: position 407 of record JBBPJV010000222.1, read on the forward strand.
GCTTATTCCGGATCCCGGTCGTTATTTTTTGCAACGAACCGGGCGAGTTCTGGTTCTCGACCCGTCCGGTCAGTGGGGGGTGCAGTTTCCACTGCGAATCTCGAAAGAAGGAATCGTAGACCGTCGTTGGGAGCTCGTCGGGGATCGCTGCGCCGACGAGTACGGCAGTCTCGTACGTCCAACATCGGCTGACGTTTTTGATAGTGTAACCACCCCCGCCGACGACCAAGAGTGGGACGTTGAATTTGCGCACAAAGTTGACGCATTCGCCGTGCCCTGCGATAGACAGGTTGAATGCGCCAAGTCGGTCGCAGCCCAAGGAGTCGGCACCGCATTGGAGGACGATGGCGGTCGGGCGAAAGGAGGTGACGGTGTCTTCGATCACGGTTTTGAACACGGTGAGGTACATCTCGTCGTCGATCCCGTCTTGGAGGGGTACATTGAGGCAAAAGTGTTTGCCCAGATTGGCGCCGTTGTCGTCGAGCTTGCCCGTCCCAGGGAAGAATTCGCCGGTGTACTTGTGAAAGGACACGGTCATGACGCGATTTGAGTGGTAGAATGCGAGCTCGACGCCGTCTCCGTGGTGAATGTCGATGTCGATGTAGAGCACTCTCGGATGATATCTGCGAGGGTAGTTGAAGGGTCTGCGACGCATTTGGAGAAGTTCCTCCTACCTTAGGAGCTCCAGTATCGCAAGGACGATGTCGTTGACGTAGCAGAAACCGCTTGCTTCCCCCCGTTTTGCATGGTGTAGACCGCCCGACCAATTTATCGCGGTGTCGCAAGCGCCGGCGCAAAGTTTTCGCGCACCGGCGAGTGATGCGCCAGCATACATACGGCAGAAATCATACATGTCAGAAAATATAGGACAATCCTCGACACAGTTGAACGTGTCGATCAAATGTCTCATGTCATTTTGATTGCCTGGTGTCACCCTGCATAACCAACGCTCAGTCGCAGACAGTACGTCCGTGGGAGGCGCACCTAGACAAAAAATCGACATAATCATGGTCGTGGTACACTTCGAGTTCCGCCTGCGTCGCAGGACGGGGATTATACATGTGGTGAATCTGTTTGTCCAATCCATACCCCATGACGAGCGCATTCGTGAGCGTCAGACGATGGGGCTTCATCGGGTGTCGCTCCTAAACAACAGTTCGTGATCCAAGCACGCCCAAGGGCATGTCGCGCACCCCATAATGATATTCGCCGACGCCTTTGGGAAAGAAATAAGACACTATCGGACGCGAGTGCGGCTTTTTCTTTCATTTCAAGCTTTTAGATGACATATGGACCGACATTGACTTACGTGCACGTATTCAGTGATGGGTTGGGCGGTGCCGTGAGGACCTCGGTCGTCGAAGTATGCAGACGCCGAGAAGGTCGCGGATTGGGTGATTCGGACCATGTCAGCAATGCCGATCTTGGGCTGCTCGAAGTGAGAGACACGAGATACGCGTCGTCAGCGTCGGCAAGCGAAATCCGTGTGCTATACAGAAAGTTCGTAAGCAACCTTTTGGAGTGCCCTGTGATGGAAATGATTGTTACCCCAGCTTACCCTGAGTAGTTGTCGGAGTTGGGGGAGAAGGTACTATGCTTATGTAACGGTTCAGTACTTGTTCCTTACGTCCATGAAGGTGTTTCTCTCCGCGTGTATTCTAGTGTTCTTGGTGAACACGGCTCTCTGCTCTTCAGGAGACAGATCGACCGAGTTCCAAAACTGCGTCTCGACGTGCTACGGCGATCACTGTCACCCATGGACGACCCTCTCGCTCGACCTCCGTTTGACGCGTTGGACGTGCTTGGACGACTGTAAATACCAATGCATGCACATGCTGACCGACAAGGCCATCGAACTCGGTCATGCCATTCAGCAGTATTACGGGAAGTGGCCTTTCTGGCGCTTTCTTGGCATGCAGGAACCTGCTTCCGTCGCGTTCTCCCTCTGGAACATGTGGTTCCATCTGCAAGGTGCCCGCAAAATCCGCCAGAAACTCCCTTGGAGCCATCCATTCAGAGGATATTATCTTACTTGGGCGTACTTGAGCGTCAACGCGTGGATATGGTCGACCTTATTTCATACGAGAGGTAAGGTGCATGTGTCCGGTGCTTTTTCGGTCTGACAAGCACATAGATTTGCCTCTTACTGAGAGGCTAGACTACTTCTCAGCCGCACTTGCCATTCTCTACGCACTTTACTACACAGTCATCCGCGTAGCAAACTTGTATCCTCTGTCCTCCAAGCCTGGCGACCACCAACGCTTGCTCCTGCGCTGCGCATGGTCTGCATTATGCCTCGCTGTCTATCTGTCTCACGTCACATATCTGAGCGTACTCCCTCGATTCGACTATAGCTACAACATGGCCATCAACTTGGTCTTTGGGATCTCTCACAACATCCTCTGGTTGCTGTATTGCCTCCCGCTTCCGTTCTTCCGGCGCTTCCCCTACGCACCCAAGACATACTATCCGCGTCATATCTACAAAGCAGGCATATTCGTACTCCTAACCACAGCTGCGACCGCACTGGAGCTGTTCGACTTTCCACCCCTGGGACGTGTCCTGGATGCACATGCTCTCTGGCACCTGAGCACAGCTCCCGTCGCCAAGTTCTGGTACGACTTCCTTGTCGAAGACTCTCAAGACGAAAGTTGGCGGCCAATTCAAAAGTGCGCACAGCGCGACGATTAGACGTTCCTATATTTCACTAACTAAAAAGATTCTAGTTGACAGAGTTTGTTCGTTTCTGAACGATCCTTACGAGACAGCCTGTTGCAGTACAAGATTAGGCCAGACGTCCTGCTCTACGTTTCTGCTCGACAATCAACAACGAGACTGCCAAAAAAATATATCAATATTTCCGTTTGAAAAATTACCCTGAAAAAACAAACGTAAGATGGCGTCCAATGAGTCGACGAGCGTCTCGTCGACTTCCACGTATGGGTACTCTGATATCATGCCCACATAGAGGTGTCGCTTATGTTGGTGAAACGTCGCAAGCGCACGCTTGGTCTTTGTCCCTTCATCCGCACTGTAAAGCTACCGCGTGTCACCCAAACGGTCCGACCCGGACCACGCCCAAAAACTTACTTCCAATTGGCTACTGGTCACGCTCCACGCAAACGCGTTCCCTTCACCATCATCGAATTGCCACCGACTAGGACCCAGGATCCATCGTGAGTGTGCCTGAAAAACATTTCCATGAACGCGAGAAGATTCACACCTTTCCCCTGGTTTCGTCCCATCCACTCTCTTGATCCACTGTCTATCGGGCTCGTATTCCTCCCCGTACAAGCTCACCTCGGCGACCTTGCTCCCCCCGCTCCGAACCTTGCCCGTGAGTTCAAACATGCCCGTGCGCCGGTCGAGCCTCCGGACGGTCGTCACGTTGGGGTCCCACTCGGGTGTTTGGATATCGTAGTAGAGCGTGTCGTTGTCGTTGGCCACGATCGTATTGAGCACGCTCGCCATCGTAAACGTGAGTTTCTGAGACATGGCAATGGTGAGCGGTACTGGCTTTCCTTTGAAAGGGTGAGCGAGAGTGTGACAAGGGGCGGAAAGAAGACGGGACGACAGGTGCGCGTTGGCGGGGATCCCCTACTTTGATCCGGGTATTATATACGTGGCGGACGACCAAAACGAACGACAGTACGCGGGGGAGGAGGTTCACACCCGTGACATTTATCAGCCCACTTGGACCGCGTGGTGGCACGCACGCCCAATGCAACCGTTCGAATTTGGCTGCAGGGTTGAACCGCAGCTCCGGTCTGCTGCCCCACCGGCACTGTGAGTACGGTCTCACCAAATCACGTCGCCGTGAAAGGATGCGCGTGGTTTCCCTTGGGTGGCAACCACGCGGTGCTATTTTGCACCGCCAGAGATTAGATAGCGTTCGCCGGTTGGACGGCGCTGACATGAATACCTTAGCCGAATCAATATATGCCCAAGGAACGAAACACTACATAGCCTGGAGCTGTCGCATCCCTAAGTGCCTATCGCGCATGTGCGGCAGCAAAAATCAGACTGTCTGAGGTTGCTGTGGTGGGTATCCCTGACACCGGAGAGACATTGCACAGCACGAGCGCAGGAGATTGGCCGGATCCCGGTGTTACAGGATCTGCTGACAGCCTTTCTCATCCCGGGGAAGTGCGAGAGAACTAGTTGACACGCCGCATGCATAAATAATCATCACAATCACACATACACACGCCCTACATATCAATCACAAGCAAACAGACAGCGCCCAACGGCCATACATCCCATATGTACTCACTGGATCTTCCTGCGCGCAAACTTGAAAGCATCAGGCCACCTTTTTCACGTGTGGAGATCAAGACACGTACTGTGGTCACGACCGTGCCATCGTCGAGTATCACTTTGCGTGGTACGAGCTCGTACCCAAACACCTTTGGTAGCAGGATGCGCCACCCAAACCAATAGCCTACGCCGATGAACATCACACCAATGCCGACGAGACAATACCTGCCATTGCCGTACGTTCAGCACTCATTATCCGTCCCTGGATCAACAGAACGTTCGACGCACAGGTAGTATGGGAGAGGAGGCGTGTCTCCGACACCGTTGGCAGGTGGAAAGAATGGTGCTACGATGACTGCCGGGGGTTGCGCGTAAGTAGCTATGATGGGAGCCCATGGGAGAAACGAACTCACGGAAGACAGCTGCGGCGAGATAGAACACTGCCAAAGGCCACCAGACTGGAGCAACGTACGTTAGCCACTCTCTAGGAACGCCAAATGCGCCTACCTTTGAACGGCCTGAGGATATTTGGCCTCTTCCAGCGTAGCCAAAAGAGACCCTGTCAAGGTTTGTCAGACATGGACCAGCGCTAGACCCGGGCAAGAGGAAAACTCACGACGACAACGAAAAAGTTGATGATTTGAATGGGGTATCCTTCGATATCCAATATGAAGGGGTAGGCGACGTTCATGGGCGGTCCCAGAATCACGATAACCTATTCGCACGGTTCGACTGGAATGTTCCTCACGGATATCACGAATGTGCGCTCACCGAGAGGATCAAATGAATGATGAGCCCAGGTAAGGGTGCCTTTCCTGTAGGCCAATTTGATGCCCAGAACTCATTGCCAAATGGTAATGGGACGCCCTCCTTGGCAAGCTCTGTCAGAATGAAGCCACATGTAGTGGTTAATTTGGAGAGCGGCACGGCATGTGTGTATATGTACCTTGATTAATCCGGGCGGCAGCAAATGTCTATGCGGGATCATGAATGTCAATCGGAAAAATTAAAATGATCACCACATACAACGGTGATGACATTCTAAGGCGATATCAATACGGGTTTCCCGGCATCAAGTAATTGCACTCACCCCTAGCGCACTGTATCATCAAAAGCACGATCAGCGGTTTTTTCAACATACAAAGTTGGTGCAAGTCGGGAAATACAGAAACACAAAACGTACCTCAGAGCAACAAAAACGCTCAGCGCACGCTCTGCCGCCGTTCCAAACACGTTCCGGAAAAACAAGGCAGCCACAGTCACCCCGGCAGACTCAATCTGAGCCTGTCATGGACGATAATTGTCTCTTTCATAAACTACCCCCATGTAGGAGGAACACGGTCGACACACCTTGGAAGCCGCACCAAAATACGCGACGTTGGCGAGGATATAGAGAGTGGCACAAATGCCTAGTCCAAGGGGTCCCGCAATCTTGAGGGTTTGCACGGGATTTCGAACGTTGTTGAGCACGTAGTTGACGTTGGACCAGCCACTGTATGCAAACAGCACCTTGTAAGTCGCTGTCGCATACTGTACACCATTGTTAGTACAGGTGTCCGCCATGGAAAGAAGACACTCACGTCACCACTGCTGTGGGAGCTACCGGCGAACGCATTGACAAAGTTCGCTTGGGGACTGGAGATATGGGTCTTGCCCGATATCACTACCCAACCTGTTATCACGACAAAGATAAGAATGATGATCTTGAAGATGGTGAGCAGCTGAGTATCGTGGCGTTAGAGGGTAGATAACAGCTAAAAATGGAACCATATCGCACATTCATAAGATAGACGCCAATCCGGGGTGTAAAGGCGTGAAGGAGGGTCGCAAAAACAATCACTATGGAGTATAATCGGCCAACGTACAAATTGGAACAGAGTTGAAAACACACCTCCAAGGGCAATTCCACGTTCTGACCAATTTGTTGCGACCTGTCCCGCAGAAATGAGGATGCTCAACCGACGTTAGGAAGCGTGAGACGCAGAGTAATCAACCGGATGGCTTACTTGCTCGCGAAGACCTATCAAGCACAGTCAAAATCGATCAGATACAAATACGTGGGTCCAATTCATCCAGTGAAACACTCACAATACACCCGCTCGCGGTGAATCCAAGTAAAATGGCATTCGCAGCGAATATCACTGTTACCATGTACTTTGGTTTTTTATAGACTGCCTCCAAATAGACCTTTTCGCCGCCGCTCCGGGGAAACATGGTCCCAAGTTCAAGCCAAATGAACAAGCCACAGAAGGACAAGAGAAATCCGAGCACCCAGAGCATGAGGGACGCTCCGACAGAACCTACCCCCTTCAGAATCGAGGACGGGGTCGAGAAGATGCCGGTACCAATGATACGTCCGACGATAAGAAGAGTGCACGAGGTAACACCCAAGTGACGGCCAAGTCCCCCAGCAGCATCTACGTGGGACGTCCGCTGAACCGATACGAAGAGCCGTGCAAGAGTACTACGACGCACCCTCCTCCAATGAGAGTCCACCAGGACCGAATTCGACGGCCTTGACATCTTGATTGCAGTGTTGCTTCTCGTCGACACCATGGTCTAAACTATCGTCGTCATTCTCTGCCTTCCGAAAACGCATCCACAGGCTGCCAGACATGATGGTGGTGCTAGAGAAGGTCGCGCTGTCTAGCCAAGAACGTCTCAGGGCGGCGGGTGGTTCGAATTACGGAAGCGTAGCAATCCTGGGCTTAAGTAGGCGTTCTTCATCAGGGAACTTGGAATCGTAGTGATACGACAAAATGGGGATGTTGCGCAAAGGTAGATCAAGATGGGGCAATTATTTCGCATATCGCACAATCATGTTGAAACGGCAGATAAGAAAGGGAGAGCCGCAAAGGTGCCATGTTCGAACTTCGGAATCCGATTAGGCACCTCCCGGTAACAATACGGGTTGTCAACCAATCGAACTAGGATAACGTTTGGTTTAAAGCGTCACACAGCGGCGAGCACCGGAAACACTGAAACGAGCGAGGTCTTTCCAAAGCCGTGCAAAAGCTATGAACAACATATGTTAGAGGGGTCATCAAGGTTACGTGACCGCTTAGCTACCCGAGGACAGCTTATGGTAGGGGATCCTCAGATGAATTCAGAATTATTATGGCTTGTACGGGTCGTTGATTACCACTAGTTATTGCTCATACGATATACTTGGCTATCGGATTTGCTTCGCGAAATAGAGCTATAGGGAAGCGTACTACAGCCGTCTCACCTACTTTTATATAGTACATCCACGAAAGTAGGCAGCAGAGCTTTATGAAAGTGAGAACATAACGTCGCCGTCGGGCAGCGGTGCCACCTCACATGGCCATGAGACACTCATCTGATTTTCCTGCGCAAATACTTGAAATAAGACATCCGGATCAGTTTCCTTTCCCTCGTCCATCAACTTGGGATCCGGACCCACGTACCGAGGTCACGACCGTGCCATCATCCAGTATCACTTTGCGCGGTACGAGCTCGTAACCAAACACCTCTGGTAGTAGGATACGCCACCCAAACCAATAGCCAACACCAACGAATATCACTCCAATCCCCACGAGGCAATACCTGTCGCATACTGCAGCGTTATTAGCCCCATGGGCAGAATATACCATCGGACGCACAAGTAGTATGGGAGGGGGGGCGTGTCTCCAACCCCATTAGCAGGGGGGAGGAATGGTGCTACCACGACTACGAGGGGTTACGTATGAATGGTCATGATGGGAACTCAAGAGAAAGGCAAACTCACGAAACAGTGCCGTAATGAGATAGAAAACTGCAAAAGGCCACCAGACTAACACAACGGCGTGCATCAGCACCACCCTCTAGTAGCACGAAATGCACATACCCTTGAATGGTCGGCGGATATCTGGTCTCTTCCAGCGTAACCAAAAGAAACCCTATTCACAACTGTCAAACGTGGTCCGGCTCCGGAAAAAGGCGCAAAATAACTCACTATGACGACGAACACGTTGATGATCTGAGCAGGATACCCTTGGACGTCTAATATAAAGGGATATGCAATGTTCATGGGCGGGCCCAGAATGACGATGGCCTACAATCGAAGTTGGATTAGCATGTTGCCCACGAAGTCAATAATGTGTACTCGCCGAGGGGATCAAATGAATAATAAGCCCAGGCAAAGGTGCCTTTTCCGTAGGCCAATTCGATGCCCAGAACTTGTTTCCGAATGGTAGTGGAACACCCTCCTTGGCGAGCTCTGCCGGAATGAAGACACGAGCAGTAATCAATTTCGAGAACACGTGAGGGTGAGGAGTATGCGTACCTTGATTTACGCGGGCAGCAGTGAACGTCTATCCAGGGCTGTAAACATTGACGAGAACGACCAGAAAGTTCGCCACATACAACAGTGATGACGTTCTAAGACAACATCAGTAAATATTTCTCTTTGTATCACATATGTTCACACTCACTCCTAGAGCGCTACATCGTCAGATTCAGCATACATTGTAGATACAGGTTCGGAAACGCAGGAGCACCAACCATACCTGAGAGCAACAATGACACTCAACGCGCGTTCTGCAGCTGTTCCAAACACATTCCGAAAAAACAAGGCAGCCACAGTCACCCCAGCAGACTCTATCTCAGCCTGTCCCAGGAAATATTCGTGCCAATTGCCTTGGTAAGCCATCCAGGGAGGATGGACATGGTGTACTTGCCTTTGTCACTGCGCTGAAATATGCAACATTGGCAAGGATATAGAGACTGGCACAGATACCCAGCCCGAGAGGCCCTGCGATCTTGAGTGTTCGTACTGGATTTCGAACATTGTTGAGCACGTAGTTGACGCTCGACCAGCCAAAGTACGAGTACAGGACCTTCAGGGTCGCCGTCGCGTACTGCACATAGTCGTTGGCACTAAATAACATATCATCGATGAAAAATGCTTACATCACCCCCGCTATGGGAGCTACCAGCGAATGCGTCGACAAAGTTGGCCCGAGGATTGGAAATGTGGGTCCTGCCTGATAGCACTACCCAGCCTGACACCACAATGAAGATAAGGATGATGATCTTGAAGACTGTCAGTAGCTGAGATACTGCATCATTAGAAGGTAGGTGAAGATTAAAACTTTGGTTATATCGCACGTTCATGAAGTATACACCAATGCGGGGAGTAAAAGCGTGGAGTAGAGTTGCGAACACGGCCACTGAGGATGATATATATCCCATGCTCGGATTATGTAGGTGCGCGGAACGCACCACCAAGGGCAATACCACGTTCGGACCAATTCGTTGTGTTCTGTCCCGCCGAGATGAGGACACTAGAGCAACGTTGTGATACGCATCCAACGTAGAATATTCAGTTCAACACTTACTTGCTTGCAAAAACCTGCCGCCAGTGTCAAAGTCGGTCAGACGCCACAACACATCCAGTGTATGTGATATGACACTCACGATACACCCACCCGCACTGAATCCGAGTAAAATGGCATTCGCAGCGAATATCAGTGTAGCCAGATATTCTGGTCTCTGATAGACCGCCTCCAAGTACACCTTCTCGCCGCCGCTCCGGGGGAACATGGTCCCTAGTTCGAGCCAGATGAACAACCCACAAACGGACAGGACGAATCCAAGCACCCAAAGCATGAGGGACGCTCCAACAGATCCCACCCCGCTCAGTATTGAGGATGGTGTTGAAAAAATACCATTTCCGACGATAGTTCCAGCAATGAGAAGGGTACACGAGGTAACACCCAGATGACGGCCAAGCCCACCTGTAGTCGCTACGCAGAACGGTCGATTAGTCAACACAGATAAGAGTCAAGAAAAAAGAAAGACGTACCTTCCTCGAAAGAGAGCCCACCAGGACCAATACAAACAGACCTGGTCTCTTGGATGTGCTGCCCTTCACTGGTACCGTCGTACATGCTATCCTCGTCATTCCTTGTCTGCCGAAAACGCGTGCAAAGGCCACCAGACATGGTGTGAACGATGAAGGGTGCCCCGTTTGGTCAAGAGCGTGTTGTAAGCGGGGATGCAATTCACGAAATCGCACGAGTAGCGGGTTTAAATAGGCGTTCATGATTGAAAAGGCTGGAATGGAAGTAATAAGATGAAATTGGGATGAAATACTGAGAGGATACCAGACAGCCGGGTCGAGCCCGGATCTTTCAAAGTCACGGCTCGAGGCCCCGAGTGATAGCCAATCGAAGCGGAAGCGGAAGGCGTCAACGAGTGACTGAAGCGTATGCGGCAGTAGGACCTTGTCCTGGCAGGATCTGTGATCGATGAATACGCCGCTTAACTTGCTATCGGGCACATTTAATAATGTCTGGCCCCATGAGTCTTGGGTTGCTGAGGTTGAAGCCAGTTTCTGCTACTAGAAATTGAAAGTTGGACCTAGCGTTAACTTTGAATGGGGCCCGGGTCAAAATGTTTTGTTTGGCGAAATATCCGGTTAATGGTACAAGTAAATTTCAAAACCTGTTCTGCATCAATTTGAATGGCATTAGATCGATGGTACGCCACATAATAATCCGTCTAGCATGAGGCAAGCCTGTCTGTTGATGGATTAGAGAATTGCTGTGGATCTCCCTTGCTGCGAAGAGGATGATGACCTGACTCACTTCGGGGCCTACTGGATCAAGACTTGAAGGACAACAATCATCTCCCGCCCATTGGCAGATCAAACCCGCATGTAGAATGTGGCCACCTGCCATTCAAATGCATGGGTAGGATGTGTTTCACCGTGATTTGGATATACGTAGGGGGTGCAGAGGCTCGCGTTGATGTTCTTGTTCGAAGCTGCCTGGTTTGGCTAACGAGAATGAGCGCTAGCCTCGACTGCCAGGGCTTGAGGCTCGTGGATACCTCAGACTCCGCAACAGCAATTTGGCCAGAAGGAAAGGAATTGAAGAACGGCAGTTCCACAATCGAGATTCTGTGACGAAAGCATTTCTTTCGACATCGTCACCCAGCAAAGCGTTAGGTTTCCATCAATCAGGTCATCCCCCGATCGATATTATGATATCATTGCTTCGACCGTTCTGCGCAGGTCACCAGCACAACGGAAAAGCTGGACAATGGATTCGACTCGAATTACTGCCACAACGTCCGTACATAGTAGGAAAATATGTGTGTATGGATATCGTTCAAACCAAGGACCGAAGTGTGAGAGACTGATAATAATAAACCAAGACACAAGTGACAATCATTTTGGTGACTTCATTCGACTTTCTTGCGGGAAAACTTGAAACAGCATCAGATACGATCAGTGCTTCACTGCTTCGTGAACGGTCCGAGCACGTACCAGGGTAACAACAGTACCATCTTCGAGTACTTCTTTGCGTGGTATGAGTTCGTATCCAAAGACTTTTGGCAATACAATGCGCCACGCAGCCCAATAACAGACGCCGAACAACAAGACACCAATGGCAACGAGGGGAAACCTGCAAATCGGAGCAACACCATCAATTTCTTGCTTAGCATTCCATATGTATCCCGCCATTGGGTGCCACATACAGATAATATGGTTTAGGATACTGTCCCCCTGATGCTCCAGTCGGTCGTAGGAACGGTACGACGATGACTGTCAAATAGTGTGCATAAGTGCCATGGCAGTGGCTCATGGGTCATGGGAGACGTGACTAACGGAACACCGACGCAACGAGATAGAACACTGCGAGAGGCAACCAGACTGAGACAATGTCAGTCAGCATCAGTCGCTTTCAGTACAACGCCAGCCTACCCTTGACTGGCCGAGGCAATTCTGGCCTCTTCCAACGCATCCAAAGGAGACCCTGATCAGGGAAAGTCAAACCCGGGGTCGAATTTGACGAGGAAGGAAGACATACGACGACAATAAAGAAGTTGATGATTTGATTACCATATATATCCAGTTCTAATATAAAGAAATATGCATTTTCCGGGGACATCGCCAGGATCACAATAACCTACGTTCACCGTTCAGTGCTCGTTCCCCGAAGAAAACCAGGGCTGCACTCACTCCAGGGATCAAATAGATGATGAATCCGCCCAAGGGTGCCTTTCCTGTGGGCCAATTGGACGCCCAGAACCTGTTACCAAATGGGAGGGGAATACCCTCCTTGGCAAGTTCTATTGGAAGTGAAACCACGTGCAAATTGTCAACGAAACGAGGCGTCCTTACCCTGGTTAACGCGGGCAGCAGCGAACATCTAGCCATACTGGTGAGCACCAAGAATAGGCAAAGGAATCAACGCATACAACGGTGATGACATTCTGGGAGGGCGTTAGTACTGAGCACATGACTTCTGATGTCAATACTTACTCCTAGTGCACTGCATCATCGAATTCCATTGCCAACGTTTTCAGAAAGCGAAATCGATGCAGTCAGTAGAGGACGGACCTCAAAAATGCAAAACCCACCTGAGAGCGACGAAGACACTCAACACACGCCCCGCAGACGGATGATTGAACACACATGCGAAAAACTGAGCGGCCCCAACCAAGCTGTCATTGTCACCGGAAAGCTTGGCGTATGATTAGATTAGATGACATCAAATCAAGTATGGAAGATGGACAGTTGACATACCTGGGTCAACGCGCTGAAATACGCAATATTGGCAAGGACATAGAGTAGGGCACAAATACCCAACCCAAGAGGTCCTGCAATCTTGAGCGTCCGCACCGGATTTCGAACGTTATTGAGAACGTAATTGACATTTGACCAACCATAGTATGCGTACAAGACTTGCAGGGTCGCCGTCGCATACTGCACGTAGCCATTAATACTAATACTTATCATCGCCGAAGAACACTCACATCACTGCTGTTTATTGAGCTATGAGCGAATGCATTGCCCCAGTTGGCAGCGGATGGGCAGACGTGGGCTGTACCTGATAACACTGCCCAACCTGTCACCACAATAAAGATGAGAATGCCAATCTTGATGACTGTCAGAAACTGAGAAGGATGTCGTGAGAAGGTTTTCAGAGGCAGAAAACATATATGCGTACATTCATAAGGTATACGCCAACACGCGGCGCAAGGGCCTGAAGCAGAGTCACAAAGGCAAGCACTAAAATTACGTTTCCCTCTGTTCGCATGAAATTAGGACTTAAGACGTACGCGCGAGAGCAATGCCACGTTCGGCCCATGGACCTCCGACCGGATTTTCGGCTGGTGTTGCTGCAACAAGGATGCTGGATGGTTATGAGGATACATGGAGCGCAGAAAAATGACTTCACTACTTACTTGGTCGCGAAGACCTACCACCAGGGTCAGGTTACCAAGCACACGATCGTATTTGACTGGGCACTTACGAGACATCCCGTCCCAGTAAACCCAAATAAGATCGCGTTCGCAGCGAATATAACCGTGGCGAGGTATTTCGGTCTTCGATAAACAGCTTCCAAGTACACCTTTTCGCCGCCGCTCCGAGGAAACATGGTCCCGAATTCAAGCCAGATGAACAACCCGCAGAACGAGAGTAGGAAACCGAGCACCCAGAGCATGAGAGCCGCCCCGACGGAACCTACGGTACTCAGAATCGAGTAGGGAGTCGAGAAGATGCCAGTCCCAATTATACGCCCAACGATGAGGAGGGTGCATGATGTGAGGCCGAGATGACGACCAAGCCCTCCAGCAGTGTCTAAATGAAGAGCGCTTATTGAACCAAGGCGAAGAGCCGAAAAGGAATGAAACAACGTACTCTCCTCGAACGACTGTCCACCAGGACCAACGTTGGTCGGTACGGCTTCCTCAACGGATTGCGTTTCACCATTATGATTTAACACGGCCCCTTCACTCTTCGTCTCCCAAAAACCCGTCCGAATCTTGTCAAGCATGATGAGACCGAAGAAGATGATATACCGTAGTCAGAAAGGTTGCATGGATGGAGAGTTGGATTTCAAGAAATTGGCAGGTTTAAGTTGGTTTGATGGGCGCTCATCTCATCGTTGACTCATGCTCGGAACTGCCACGTAATACTAGAACGATGTTGGCATTATGCAAGGGTCACCACCGGCATCGGTGTCGCGAGGCGTCGCACGGTCCAAAATGTGATCATTCAATGACTAAATGAGTGCCCGAAGGTGCCTAAAACCGAGCCTCAGATGAATCTGGAATCACAACCGATTGATACTGATGGAAGTCGCACCATTAACGCCGCTGGGTACATTTGTCGTGGCTAGGGGGTTACCTTTACGAACCAGGATGACTTGTTGAAGGCCGTGCCCAGCCTCGACCCAGTAACCGTGTCAGTACTTAGCGCTAGGAACATGGCTGACAGAAATTTGAAACCGAAGTCTCGAACACAGCAAACAATTGTAAATAACGCGGCGCCACTGCCAAGTGGCGTTTATCCTCCATTTTGAAGTACTTACTCCTTGTTCCTACTGTCGAAGGGGCAAGTCGGGTAACTGAAACCCTTCCATTGAATCAGGCATCCATCTCGGCTCGTTATAACTCATGCCCAGTGACTGGCAGCGAGTTCGGCTTCGAGCGATTACCACATTCATAACAAGCCTGTGTAGCAACCGCAATCGCCGCTATCAGCGAACCCTTCTCAGGTCCACGGAAGACGGCCGGATTGGATGGCATTCATCGACATTGACAGGTGGCACGACATGCGTCCCTGTTGCCCCACTTCTCCACGAGATGGAGATTACACACATCCATGCATTGACATCGGGGGGGAGAAGCCACCTATCTCTATACATACATCCTATACGCTGATGATAGAAAAAAAGAAGCGCTTGTTGATCCTGAGCATAAAACCACCGACGGTCATCATTCCCGGCGTTCATTCGAATTTCTGCGCGAAAACTTGACAATCGGTGAGGATCAGATTTCTTAGTGAAGGTCAGTGGACGTACCATGGTCACGACTGTACCATCTTCGAGCACCTCTTTGCGCGGCACGAGCTCATATCCGAACACCTTTGGTAACAGAACACGCCACCCGGCCCAATAACCGACGCCGGTCAGCAACACTCCGATGCCGGCGAGGCAGTACCTGTCGTTCGCCGCAACAAAAAAGCACCGGATCCAGCGTCAGACTCTCCCCGTGGGAACGATCAAGATGTGCAACGCACAGATAGTAAGGAAGAGGAGGGGTGTCTCCAACACCATTGGCTGGAGGTAAAAATGGAGCGACGATGACTACGAAGATTAGCGTAAGCGGCGTAACCCGGAAGACACGGAAGATAACACTCACGGAACACCACTGCGGCAAGGTAAAACATTGCTAGGGGCCACCAGACTACGGCGGCATGTATCAGTGCCCGGTTATCTCAGCAGAGTCTGCTCACCTTTGAATGGCCGAGGTAGTTCTGGTCGCTTCTGACGCATCCAGAAGAGGCCCTATGCAAGGATGGCCAAACATGAAAATAGAGTCAAAGGGAATGTGTCCAACGTACGACAACGACGAAGAAAGCGATGATCTGCTTGGGGTATTCTTCAATGTCTAATACAAATGGGTACACGATATGAACAGGAGGCGCAAGAATCACGATGGCCTTCATCCGCAATCAATTTAGTCGCCATACTTCTCGCAGTTGATCAGGACTGCACGTACGGAAGGGATGAAGTGAATGATGAGTCCAGGTAAAGGTGATTTTTTGGGCCAGTTCGACGCCCAGAATCTGTTGCCGAATGGGAGAGGAATGCCCTCCTTGGCGAGCTCTGCCAGAGTTAAACCACCCACCATTATCATTTTGGGAACGACAAGGGAAGGCATCGTGCTTACCCTGGTTAACACGGGCAGCAGCGAACGTCTATCCGTGCTCATGAGACTGAACGAGAACAACCAGTAGGATCAATACGTACGACGGTGACGACATTCTAAGGCAACGTGAGTACGGGGACACTCAATATCACACATATCGACACTCACTCCTAATGCACTACGTCGATAAATTTCGTGGCCAATCCTTATAAATTTAGGTATTAAAGGTATTAAAGGAAGCAAACGTACCTAAGAGCAACAAAAACACTCAACGCGCGCTCCGCCGCCGCTCCGAACACATTCCGGAAAAACAAAGCAGCCACGGTGATCCCAGAAGATTCGATCTGAGCCTATTCTCAACAACAATGGCATTGATCGCCTCTTTAACTGTGAATGATATTTGGCTTCGATTACATACCTTAGTTGACGCGCTAAAATACCCGATATTGGTCAGAATATACAACAATGCGCATATGCCCAGCCCGAGGGGTCCGGCAATCTTGAGGGTCCGATCTGGGCTTCGCACGTCGTTCAGCACATAGTTGACATTTGACCAGCCGCTATATGCAAACAGCACTTTGAACATCGCTGTCGCATACTGCACATCATTATCATTGTCACATTTGGTATGTAGTGTGGAAATCACTCACATCGCCACTGCTATGAGAACTACCAGCAAATGCATTGACAAAATTGGCCTGGGGATTGGGGATGTGAGTCTTGCCTGATAACACCACCCAGCCTGTTATCGCGACAAAGGCAAGAATAGCGATTTTGAATATCGTCAGTAACTGAGATTAGTGTGTGGTACACTTTCATGAGTGGGTTTTGCAGACACTGGAAACATGGTAATGCGCACATTCATGAAATATATGCCAGTGTGTGGTGTGAGACCGTGAAGAAGGGTCACAAAAATCATGACTGAAGACCATATTCAACCGATGCCCATCCTCGATGAATGATTAAACCCACCTCCAAGCGCGATGCCACGTTCAGACCAAGTTGTTGCAACCCGTCCTGCTGAAACAAGGATACTATGGCGAGGTCAGCGCGTGTCTTGAGCAGAAATTTTAACCAAGCCACCTACTTGCTCGCGAACACCTATATACCACCAATATCAAATTTGATCAGGCTTTACCAGACATATTCCCATTATCCGATCTGACACTTACAATGCATCCATTCGCAGTGAACCCAAGTAAAATGGCGTTCGCAGCGAATACCGCGGTAGAAAGGTACTTGGGTTTTTGAAAAGCGGCCTCCAAGTACACCTTTTCGCCGCCACTCCGAGGAAACATGGTCCCGAACTCGAGCCAGACTAACAAACCACAGAACGATATAAAGAATCCGAGTACCCATAGCATGAGGGATGCTCCTGCTGAGCCTACCCCAGCCAGAATCGAGGATGGGGTTGAGAAAATGCCGGTCCCGATAACACGTCCAACGATCAGAAGGGTGCACGAAGGGATGCCTAGATGACGCCCAAGCCCACCAGCAGTGCCTACGCAAAAGACTCATTGAACCAAAACAGATGGGAGCAGGATGGGTAACGCAACGTACCTTCCTCGGGAGAGAGCCCACCGGGACTGATGTCGACGGCCAATGGGGCTTCCTGAGAGTGTTTCTCGTCATCAGTATCGTGGTCCAAGTTCGCACCACCACTCTCCGCCGGGCAGAAACGTGTCCAGACCCTCCAGTTCATTATTGGCAAGATGGGGAAGGACGGGGCGATTGGCGTCTAGTTGGAACCGAGCTCCAAGGCGAAGCGTGGCAGACTTAAATAGCCAAACTGGTTATCATTAATTCAGTAAAGTAACGCGAGACCAGGGCAAAGTGTCATTCTGGCTATATCGCACAATCATTCGTACGTACGCTACCTTCAGGTACTGATTCTAGTGGGAAGAATCGAGTTTTGCTTGGGCTCTGAACTGTAGAAATGTCCGGATGTCGATGTGCGGCATGTACCGACCAATCCAGCCGGCGAACTTAGCCTGGACATCAATCACTTGCCGCTGAGGCAGATTCCCTTCGGAGGCGGATGCAACATAGCGGACACCAATGACCGGCTCAACTTACGGTATCGATCAGGTACTGCGAGCAATCCATGGTTATGTGGCAAAGGGTGGTTTGGCAGGTACATTTGCCACAGGCCATTGTTACCAAACCTTCTCGGCAAAAACGTTCCAGATGAGTCGGCTCCGCTGATCCCGCTCGTATCGAACATGGGGCTGGACTAACCTAGCCCCGTGAGTGCGACGGACGTTGCTGACATAAGTGACTAACCTGTCCGTTTCAAGTCCACCTGTGGTTCTATGCCCCCGACCAGTGACAGGTAAAACTTATTTACTGGGAGCAGTGCAGGATTTCAAGTTGGACGTTAAAGCCATCACCCCGCCACGAGGTGAGGCAAAGGTGACCGATGACGTCGCGTGGAGCGACCCCGAACTAAGGTGAAGCGCGGGAGCATGGCCAGATGCAGGTTGGAGTCGACTCGTCAATGTGTCAAAGGTGGCCTCAGAAAGGCTAGCACTGCCACCGTTCTTCTGCTGCCCTTCAGATATGCTACCTGTTTCGTTCACCCCGAGTCGAAAGTAAAGGTAGGGTACTTGACAGTAGTATACAGTACAGCAGTCGAGTTATGGAAAAAAAACATTACAGCAAGTATCGACCCTCGGCGGCCATCAAATTCGTTTTCATTGCAACGAAGGTCCATCACTCAAATTTCCTGTGTGAGAACTTGACTCCAGGCTGTGATCAGAATCATATTCATTTCGGGAATCATTTCGGGGAAGGAGGGGAAATAGTCGAAAGTGTACGTTCATCGGTGTCACGACCGTTCCGTCTTCGAGCATCGCTTTGCGCGGTGTAAGCTCGCGTCGGAGCACGTTTGGCCACAGAACACGTCACCTAACCCAATACCAACGAGATGATACTGTCAATTTTCGCAGCAACAAAAATCAGAGATTCGGCGCCATACGCTCGTCCTCGGTGCACGAGGGGTGAAATGCGCATGTAGTGAGATAGAGGTAGGGCGTCCCCAGTACCACTGGTTGAGGGTAAAAATGGGGGGTGATGGCTACCGGGCAGTGCACATTAACACCGGAATGGGGTACATGGGAGATAACATTCTTTGAACACTGCTGCGGTATGATGGAACACCGCCAGAGGCCACTAGACTGGGACAACGGCGTCAATGAGAAGTTCTTGTCAGCGCAGGATCCACTCACCCTTGAATGACCTGTGCATATCCGGCCACTTCCGAGGAGACCCCGTGGGAGGGTTTCTAAACATGAAAAGAAGGTTAAAGCGAGGGAGGCTGAATATGATGATGATGAGAAGATTGACGATCTACTGAGGGTATCCTTCGACATCCAATATAAATGGATACATGAACTTCGTAGAATCACAATGACCTATGATCACGGCATCAGGAAATCAGTGGGGTGATGATATTCTTAGATATTCATGATAATTCATGATAATGGCATTAGAACATATGGTTCATGGTTCAACTACTTATTGATGGGCTAGATATACACATATGTACTCCTACTACATGGTCAACTTTACATTTTAGTTTCTCGAAATGAATATCTTTGAATACCTAGGAATATCATTCCTGCGGTCAATTTGGCAATCAGAGTATCCTTCACACACTCAATACTGCGCTCACGGGGGAAATGAGGTGGACGATGAGTCCAGGTAAGATGATTCTTCTATAGGCCAGTTCGAGGCCCCGAACTTGTCGTCGAGAGGGATGCCCCTGGTAGGTTCCTTTGGAACAATGGTCAATCTCGAACATGGCATGGGTCAATATCGCGCCTACCCCGATCAACGCGAACAGCGGCAAACGTATATCTACATTCGTCAGCGTTAATGCGAACAGCCAAAGGGATCAGCCAGCACCTACGACCGTGATGACATACCAACGCCATATCAGTCCTGGGTTGTACTCAATATAGGACGTATAAATACCCACCCCCGCCGCACTACATCGTTATAGACGTGATTTTCAGCATAGAAAGCCGATGTGACCGTAACTTCAAGTTAGAAAACAAGACAGGAACACAAGAACACCCAATGTACCTGAGGGAAACTGTTAGAGACACTCAACGCATTCCCAAAGACCCAATGCCAGCCTATCACCATTATTCCAATCATCTGTGCAAACTTCGCATGGCGAATAAATGTGGCCGACGCACCTTGATCGCCGCGCTGAAGTACGCAATATTGGCAGAGACATAAAGTGCGGCACAGATACCCAGCCCCAGGGGTCCAGTGATTTTGGGCGTTTGCCGCACCGGATTTCGAATAAGTCGCTGAAGGGATAAAGCAGGTGTCTAGTACAAGGACAGACCAAATATGTATCGTCCTGTGTGCCGCATGGCCATTTACATGACAAACCTGGAGCTTTGTAACGCCCGCTCGGGTGTTATCGGCACAACTGCATAGCACGCGTCCCGATCAGTGCGCCATACGGCCACTATCGGGACAACAGGACGCGCGCGTGCGGAATATGATAGATAGTATATATAGGCTTGATGCTCGACATACACGATATCCTTTTCCTTCCCCTCCAACGACGTACGTTTTGCGCGCTCCGTCTTTCCTCCTCTGAGTGTCCCGCCCACCGAGGCAGTTCCAAGCATCGGGTAATTTAGTTAGCTGTGCTCGGACCCAGAGGCTGAGAACTTTATACGGAGGATACCGATGACAGGAAACTAGGTTTGGAAGTACGCGAGCCATCATACGCGTCTAGACACAACAACCAGCTCAACCTAAAGTAGCGGGTTGGCATGTACATCTGCCGCCCGACCACACGAGCCCCTAATTTCCGGCACACGAACCAGTGGGGTCCGACTGCGGCGTGGCCGGTTGCCAGTTCCCGAGTGGATGTTCCATATGATGAGATGTGGCACCGAGTGGCTACGAAGCAAGAAAATGTCCTAGATCATTATGTCCAAAGCTCTCCCATTTGCCCAATCACCAAACAGCAAGCTGATACTTTCGCCGTTGTGCGTTCTCCGAATGCTCTCCGCAATCGTAGCACTGATGTCTAGCGTGATGAGTTTTGGACACTGCGCCTTGTGTTCCTTCTGAGGTATCGTGTTGGTAACCTAGCCCCGCCTTAGTACACTGAACACACAACGTCCCTCAAATATATACATACCACTATATGCTCTAATGGGAGGTTTTGTAGACTTTGCATGTCCGCTTCTGCAAACAAACCTAAACCAGCACATACTTAGAGGCGTCATCACATGAACGTGGCACTCACCGTGAGATATTAACGCATAAATAGTCTTTGCCCCCTTATCATTCAACGTCCGCGCTGCCAGCTCCAACGTGTGTCCGGTATCAATCATATCGTCGACCAAAATGGCAACCTATCAACACCAACTCGATAAACATGCAGAAGATGAGGTAACAATAGAATGTAACGAGGGACGCACCTTGTCTCGTACATCGCCAACCAACAACTCCATTCGCTCAGGCGCATTCTCCGATCTGCCATCCCGCTTTCTATGAATCAAGGCAAATTCAACGCCAAGTTTGTCTGCAATTGCCGTCACCCTAGGAAGCCATATAAGCCCGATACACAGGAATAGGTTCTCACTTCGACGTACCTTTTCGCACCACCGGCGTCAGGACTAACGATGATACTGTCCTGCCACCCGTCAATGCGTGTCGTTATGTATGATATCATCAAAGGCTCTGAAAAGAGGTTGTCTACGGGTATGTCGAAGAAGCCTTGAATCTGGCTCGCATGCAAATCCATCGTAATGACGTGGTCGCACCCTGCCACAGCCAACATGTTTGCGACGAGCTTGGCGGTAATAGGCGCGCGCGACTTGTCCTTCTTGTCCATGCGTGCATAAGGAAAACAAGGAATGACGGCAGTGATACGACGCGCAGAGGCGGTCTTGCAGGCTGAGATGAGGACGAGGAGTTCCATCAGGTTATCATTGACGTCGCGACATCCCGACTGGATGATAAACACGTCTTCTTCGCGAATGGACTCAGCAATTTTGACGTTGATCTCGCCATTGGAGAACTTTTGGGGAGTGCATGGAGTGAGGAACACTCCAAGCCTGTGAGTGGGTGATTAGCAGTCCGTGGACTGCATGACACCATCATGGAAAGGCACAGCTCACCGCTCGGCCACGGATTGGGCGAGCTCCGGGTGACTATTTCCTGGACGATGTGTCAGTTGTGCGTCGAGGATGACTGAACATGGCTTGCCCGCAAGTAGTCGGATGGAGTTTCCGTGATACATAGCTTCCACAACAACCCCTGGAGCGAAAAAAATTGGTGATCCTGATAGCTGATATTTGTCCGTGACATAACAACGCCAAATACAATTACACAGCCACTACTGCACGGATCGTAATGTTCTCGACCACATATTCTGTATCCGCGTACCCAAGAAGCTGGGGGATGCGGGAGCTGGGCAATGAGGTGTCAAACGTGCGTCATAGTCAAACACAGTGATGCAGACGTACCTGTTTAAGCCTTTGATCCGGGAAATCTGCACTGAATTGTAATTCGCAAGTCCCCGTCCAACTTCTTTCACTTCCCATGCATCACCCTCTTCCGCTTCCCCTGCCGCATGGAAATCATCATCCATAATAGTTTGTGTGTCTGATGCGAGATCGTCAGCTATGGACGAGCTTGAACTTGAGCGCGACAGCGATGCGATCAGGCTTTCGGAAACTCGAGGATCAGGAAATGTTGTCGTCTTTGCCCCGGAAAATCCTTCCGAAAGGACCCGAACGAGAATACGCACGGCCTGTCCTGACGCAAACGATCCACGAACACCGAGCACACCCGCTGGAAGTAACCGCCCTCCGGATTCTCGTCGCGACAGCACTGCATACGCGCCGCTGTCAATGATGACACCCCCAGCAGGGTATAGAGTATGACTCGTCCAGGCTTTCAAATCCCGCATTGGGATCGCAGAAGGCTTGAACACCGTATGCGGTGGCCGTCGTAAATGCAGCGTCGCATTGACATGATCAAGATCCAGCGTTTGAGATTTCGGTACTGGGCTCGTCGCGCCCGACGACGGGACGGATCGGAGCCGCAGTTGGGTATAGTAGTCAATGATATCCACGATCGTGGAAGGCTGTTTACTAGACGCGATGATCGTTGTGACGCCGGCACCAGTCGCGATTTCGGCCGCGATGAGTTTCGTCTCCATCCCGCCAGTACCTAGACTAGAGCCTAGCGTGGACGTGCTTACTACCGCACAAATCAGGATGAAAGACATGAAACATCGGTGGACAGGAATGACCTTGAGCTCTGATGTCTGTGATGGACGTGACAACGTCAATCTTTCTCGCAGCCGGGTCTTTCCTCGGGTTTGCCGTGTACAACCCGTCAACGTCCGTCAGGAGGAAAAGGTAATCAGCATGGATCATAGATGACGTGATCGCGGAGAGCGTGTCATTGTCACCAAATTTTATTTCCTGTAACAACCTTAATTGGGCTACCTCAACGGGATGAAGAACGCCAACGCACGCTAACGGAAATCGTATCATTCTCGTTCACGATGGGTACAACGCCCATACTCAACAGCTCCATGATGGTATTCACCGCATTCAAGTATCGTGTCCGCTGCCAGAAGCGCGTCTCAGTCACGAATACAACCTTTCAGACCACATGAGACGTCCGTACGTCTGAAATATCGCCCCGCGTTAGCAAAATCTGCGCGGTCCGCTGATCGATTTGACCGAACAGGTTATCCCAGAGCGCAATGAGCCGTCCTTGACCGATCGCCGAAAGTGCCTTTGGGCTATCCAGGTGAGCGAAAGGGAGAAAAAGTGTGTCACGATAGTAAGAGAGTGATGCCACTGACTTGTTTCTTGGCAAGGCTCTTAGGGCGCTGGAGAATCGCCATGGTGCGTAGACCGACTCCGATGGCGCCGGAGCTCACGAGTACGACTTTGTGACCTAGGCTACGGAGACGGACGACGGTCTCGACGACAGAGGACAGAATTGACAGGAGGGGTTGGTGTGTCTCTTCATGAACGATGGACGACGTGCCTACGGAATCAACTGGTTAAAGGGGACAAAGGTATCCAATCAACGACCAATCTACCTAGTTTTATGACGATCGTGTTGGAGAGTGTGCGTTGTTTGGATGGAGGTATTGTGGCCTCGTCCAGTGGTTGCTTCGGTGCCGCCTTACTGGGCTGTTGAGGATCAGCCATGGAGTAAGTCAGAAAATTGTATGTGGTTCGCGTTCCAAAACTAGTTCGTTGCTTATCAGATGGCCGCCGGTTGACTCGTGGCTAGCCAGACTGGGTGATTTGATGGTATTGGGTGCTGTGAAGTGCAGCCGACGCGACTGACAGCACTCGTGCCTCGGCTCGGGTCGGCCTCGGCCTAACAATCTTCAGTGATGCCCTGGCGATAGCGTCGATGAAGGAGGGACCGTTAGCTGTTTACTCATGAGAATCCGTCGCGTGAGATACCACATATACTGTATAGCCGCGATTCAATGAAGCAAGAGGTGACGAAAGGGGCACCAGGTAAACCATAACATGCGTCAGATGTTATAACTGCGTCATCCTCGTCTATTTCGTCCTCCAGGAAACGACCGATAGTACAGCAAGGAGCTTTCTTGGCGGATCGAAATCATTGACGGTGACGTCATCATGCATGAAATGCATATAAATACCGTCCAACTATCGATCCACTTCTTTTACTTCTCCCACTACAACTGTCCTGAGTCGAGGTTCTTCCCGCTCTGGATATCGCTACCCAACACGGATCGCATCGACCTCCGCAAGTATTTGACGCCTTACAATGACCTGACCGTGCCTGCTCCGTTATCATCCGTGCAAAGCATTCTCCTCCCTAGCTGACGATGGTCATGTATAGTGGCTAATCGGACGATGCCGGATTATGGAGGGTGGCTCATGTTCAGTGGTTTCAGTCGAGCATGTATGTGTCGGGTAGCTTAGGAAAGGACATCTATGAAGTGGTCTGCAGTATTCTGTAGCAGCGATGACCGGGTGACGTTCGAGATGTTCAATGTCGACTATATGCGCTTGGAATGACGCTTGTCTGCTCGATCTAGGCTGGTGCACCCTAGGATGTGGTCCTGGCGGGGGTTTGGCATTCCACGTCAGTCACCGATCTAATCATGTCTTTGCTCTACTTATTATCCGTGCACAGCATTCTTGTGCCCAGTTGACGACGGCCAGTATAATGGTTGGACGGGTGACTCAGGGGTGCGGGAGTGGCTCACGTTCGGTAGTATCAGTCGAGCATGGATGCATTGGGTGGGTGGTTTACGCGTGGTGATTGTTCCTGTGAGCTGGTCCACATTGTCCTATGACGTGGCATCCTCCGAGCACCCAGATCTCAACCTCCTACTACACAATTCTGCTGCCACAAGCCATGCGACACTGCGTACACTTCTACACCACGCATGGGAACACTGCGTGGGAGTCGCTCAGGATGCCACTTGGCCCAGGGTTTCGAGGATGGAAGCTGACAATATTCACCGGAGGACGACCGGTCGGCCATGGGTTGCAGGATGGACAAACCCGGGCGGTAGATGCCCCATGGATTCAACGATACTTGAGCGCCTGGGCTTGAGCTGCAGCTGTGGTTGCCACTGCGCAGGACATGTCGATATACCCAGGTCGGATTGGTCGAGCGCAGACAGAAAGCAGTATGTCGGCAGGTTGGGGGTGTGCGATGGGCGTCGGCGTCCGTGCGGACAGATTTGGTAAGGACTGACAATGTCCAGAACGAAGACTGGCCATCTGTAGTGCAGTACAACGCAGTCCTTCTGAGGACCAAACGATATAGTGGATTCGTCCATCATTACTAACTAAATAGATGTACGCATCGGATAACCCCTGCCCTCCTAGCCAGGGGATCGTACGTTAGTGCGGGGGCGATGAAAGGGTAGGACGTGAGGGTTGGTATGGTAGGTGCTGAGGGGCATCAGCTTTGTCGAATGTCCTAGGCTCACCTCTGGTAGTCAAAATAGCATCCATCATACAATCCGACAATCACTGGACAGATGCCATACAGTGATATCACAACATGTGCAAGGAATATAGCGCCGGGACTGGCAATACAGCGACATCAACTCTACTATGGCTACACCGATCTCTTTGGTATCCTGGTGGAAAGAGTGATTACCTCACCTACATTGGTGAAGATGGCAAGAAGCAACGAAAATAAAGGTAGGACCATTGGTACATGCACCGTCGCATTCTGGCCAACGATGAAATTCACAAGCTATCAGAAACACACAAGAGACAGACTCGAAGAGAGCACTGTGATTCAAGTAGTAAAGACGATCCCGAGAATGAGGATCATACATGAGATGTAACTACTATTTATACATAGTTGGTGATCTTTTAGACTCCGCCTTAGGTGTCCGATCATTCTACTACGGGACGGAACATTCTACATGCTTCTACCGTATTCTAATGACGTCACAGGAACAGAAAAAATAATCTATCGTACGTAATCGAAATCATCTCGTTCTGTCACAAGCGTGGACAAGACACCTATTTGATATCGAATGTCGCACACGGTATTGAGATACGCAATCGCGGCGTGCTAGAGACCAATGCCATTCCAGACGGAGGTGAGAGCAACCACTTGAAAATGGTGAGCCTCCAGCAAACGCTCATGCTTGTTAAGCAGACCCACCTAACGTCCCCAGAAAAGAGAGCGCTCTGTAGTCTGTCTTCCCCCTTTCAAACTAGGTCAAAAGTGGGCAAGTGGTAAATATGGCTAGCTTGAAAAGAACAAAAGACCTTGTCGGTTCAACATTCCAACCGCTGGCAGTGGTACCCACGTCACTCTCCTATCGGCGCGATCAAACTTTGTGCAGGAAATCCGCAAGGGCGTGGGCATGTTTAGTTTGGCCGCTTTGTCGTGGACTGCTATCGATAACAGCACGTGTCCTTGGCGATGCCATGGCCCGCGGACGCTGCCTCGTGTCCATCCCCTCGGCCACTATCACGATCGCGTGCTTGCACACGCCGCTCGAGGATGTCCGTGGGCCGAACTTGTGGCGAACAGAAAAAAAAGCTCACTGAGGGCCCGAACAAGCGCAAGTATGCTTCGGGTTCACATATCTCAGGCTGACACGGATAGAAAACACTCACGTATGTGCTCGGCAATTCGCAGACGCCACAAGCTTCTGTCCATCTGGGTTCGGGGTTCTGGACTTTGTACTTGTGTCAGCGACTCCTGGAACAGTTTCACTCATTGTTGATTCGCTGGGCGGCTCGAAGCAGTGGTGCCGTCTTCGTGTGTCATAGGTTAGCGGCCGACTGGGGTGGCGAGTAATGAAGTACCGGTCACGGTGCCGCCGGGGTTCTTGACCAGTACGCCCCGGCATAGGTTGGTCGATCGGTTGATCAGCGACTCGTCCGATGGAGCCGCGGGCTGTTGCAAACGTCAAGGCGCGCGATTATCGAATATCGTCATTGACGGGGACTGGCTCACAGATGGCGTCAGGCGCACGACCCAGGTTCAACCAAGACCCACTTCGGGTTGCCAAATGTGTATGATACACCATTTAATCTCTATACTACTACTTACATCCGTCGACGGTGCAATCGCACTCAACGTTTCATCCCCTGGCACCACAGTTCCAACAAGAAAGGAAGATAAAGAGAGGGGGGAAGGAGGGAGGGGTGGCGTTGCGACTAGCATGTGATGTTACGGGGTTGGTCGATGTCAACTGTATGCCTTCCAAATGCTGCACGCCCTGTTAGCGCAAGCTGGTGCATCCACTGAAAAACATTTTCTCGTCAGGGTATGATGCACCCCATCCAGATGACCTGGGCCCCCCATTTATTCCGTTTCTGCTGCTTTCGTACAACAGAGCGAAACGAGAAATGATCATATCGGCCATTACAATAGTCCTACCTTCCATGGTCTCGCACAATCTGCTTTCTTGGATTATCCGCGGATGGCACCTTTTCTGTCACGCCGACGACAGCTATCTACACCGGTGGCCAGTCAGATGCCACCGACTGCTGGGGTGGCTCACGTTCAACATCTTTCGAGCATGTATGTGTTGGTCGCTGTGGGGACACGTCTCAAGCATCCTAGCAGTTACATCTGCAACTAGCAACACAATTACCTTACTATGTTCTCCTCTGCAATGTTCAGCAGTAACTTCCTGACGGTCGTGCCGTTAATGTCACGTGTGGGACCATCGCTCTGGACATGGGATTTAGGATCCTGGATGCTAGATATTCCGACGCTTGCGCCTGATATCAACAAACGAACCAATGTCGTGTCCTCTGGCATTCTCTCCACAAGGCTTCGCATTTAGTGGTCCGTGTGATAGTTGTTTTTCCTCTTGGCAGCCGGCTGTGTTCCAAGTTCATGGATCTTGACTTTGACGAGAAGAAGGGCCGTCGTGTGAAGCAAATTGGGTAGCTTTGCTGACAACAAAGTCAGAATAGAGGTGGACCCTCCGAGTGACACCATACTGTCCATAGAAGTCATGGGAATATCAGCTTCAACTGGGGAGGAAACAATCGATCTCCATCGAGGGCTCCCCTTGAGTGGACAGGATCGAAATGTATGCGTCATCGCCGAATGCCTCCCTCGTTCGAGGTTGCGGCTTGGCCAGAAACAACTGCTGATATAAGAAATATTGTGAGAGGGATATATTGCAGGGCGCGTACCACGAGGCTTTGTGATGAGGACCGAATTGGGCGACGTTCGACAACCGTTCGGCGAGCCGCCTTTCTGGCTATAGAAAGGGAAGAGGCCGATTCAACATGATGATAGAAGGAGTGTGCTGTAGGGTCGATTGCACCGTAAAAAGGGTGAGCAGATGGGTCCGACGAACTAGATGCGAATTGGGGCTTGCTGGAGGGATCGGGATGGTGCTTTGGGGCTCTTCCAAAACATTTCGCTGCAGAGTTAAGGGTGTGGTCATCCAAGAAAGCAAGTTTTGTTGTGGATACCGTCGCAAGCAAAATAAGCAGGTCCCCACAGATGCCACGCAGAAAGACAATGGCATGCGTACAGCAGCCTCCGAGTTAGCGTGTGGCGTGTGTGCGTAACTTGAAGTGGGACCACCAGAGAGTTCGGATGCGGACGAAAGAACAGCCTTAAGGCAGATCTCTCAAGATCACAGCAGTCAAGTTGCTGCAATGCAGCTGTACATGCATGCGCAACTTGAAATTATTCTGAAGCCGTAAACAATCAGACCTCTGTCGTGGCATATCAGCCATGCTCAATACGATTGATTTTGTAAAGAGGACAATGGGACGGTAGATAACTTGCCGTGTTGGTTCAAACAGTGGAAGATGATCGCCATGACCAGAGAGTTCCAGTAAGCGATTTCCAAGCAGCATCGATGAGTCAATATTGAGAATGTATTTATGTGAGGGTATTCCAGAGACGTTTCCACTTCGACGTTATCAATTTCATGTTCTACGGAGGCCCCCTTGGCCGTTCTCTGTCTCAGTCAGTTCTATTCGGCCGGTATGTTGTTGTTTTCAAAGAGCTAACTCACGCACCAGGCCAATAGTGGTACTTCCCATCAGAGAATATCCCATGGGGTCGTGAGAGAATGCCAGAGTTTGGGCTCTTCGCCATTGGCCAGACATAGATATCGATAACCACGGTCAGCTCGTGCACATCACCGAACATTGTAACAGTCTTCTAGGACGGCGTGCCGGTCGAAATCAACAAAGAATCTTACGCCCTATTTGTCGTGTATTCCGAATACGACCAGGTATCTACGCCATCCAAACACAGGCGGTTTCCAGAAGGCAAAAAAGCGTTGAAATGCAAGGAGATACCGTTCAGCCATGAGGATGACAAGCAACTCCGAATCGCAGAGAAGTCGCAATTCGCGACGATCACAGGTCCATTCGATGAGTGGCCTCGGGCCCGCATTTACCTGTCATTGGCCCCGAATTGAAACATAAATGTTTGCCCGCGCAGCGATGACATGCTACTTCAATGATACTCGCCTTCGACTAGTCGAATTTCCACTTGTACTTCTCATTTTCAATGTGTATAAGGGTGAAGATTATGAGACTGGATCCGCGCGAGCAGCAACCACGTAGCGATAAAATGCACATTCACCTTTATCCCGCCAGTGTCGTACGTACAACATAACCATCACCACCACCCACCTTATGTTCGAGCAGCGTTGATATACCACGATAGATCTCAGTCACGTGTTTGAACATGGTGGTCAGTCCAGTGGAAACCGGTGCTCTCAAATGTTTTACCACTCGTGGATGCAAGTATGTTGACACCCATTCATTCGAACCGAAACGTGACAACTCATACTCATACACTGAAACAAGAAGCAGGAAAGACAGAATATCGAGAGCCGTCGGACAACGCCGGATTTGACCGGGTTACTGTCGCGTTTTCACATATTTATGCATTGTAAGGGATAGGTTGGCAGCCGAGGCGGAGCTGGTCATTCTATGTGTACAGAAGGGAACAGTCAACATTGCTCGTGGTTTCGGAATCAGGGTTGACTTACAATGGGCGGGTCGATGCAACAGAGGGGTATTTGAGGGCACGCTACCACCACACTCGGACTGAAAATTGGGAACGGGTAGCAGTCGTACCCGATTGGACCTGGAGAGCTGGGAATGACAATCCCGAGCTGTGAAACGAGCTGCTGAAACTCAGGGTCGTCTTGCTACGCGGGACATCCTTAGCGCCACCTATGAAAGCGTGACGAGCAGGGGAATCTTACGTAATAAATTTGGTTGCAGCATTCAATCGGGCCGGTTTGGCACAACGGGACGATTTGGCGGGCGTTGAGCTCAGTGGGGGCAGCCGTAGCAGCCACCACGGCGAGGGAGGCGATGAGAAGAAGGGCGGAGGAACGAATATACATTTCAATAGTGGTGGCAAGTCAAGCTGTTCGAGGGGGGGTAGAATGCTGTCATGCCGATGCGTAAGAGGCTCTTGATTTATACACTGAGACAGTGGGAGTGCTCCCCCCGTATAGCACCCTTCTGCGTGCCAACTCCACTGGGGCGCATTTGCACATTCAGCCAGGGCTGGCATACCCACGAGTTAGTGCGTCCCCGCAATATCGATAGGAAAACGCCAAGTTCTCTGTAATGTTTCTGAAACGAACAGCAGGTCATATGACATTTTATATGACCACCGCTCATTCAGACGTATCAAAATGCGTTGAAAGGCGGAGGAAGGATTCGCCCTCATTTTGCCGCAGGGGCTCAGGGTAATCGAAAACAGAATGGTCTTCGACCGTCGGAACCTAGCGGCGATATATCTGCGCCAGTATGAGAACATAACCAGAGTCATGATTCATGAAGCAACGTGCATGAATGCAAGCAAATCACATTTGGCAGTGAAACGGACTATGGGCGGATGCATCTAGACACGGCCTAAGTTAAGAATATCATGTATATGCAGATCACGGGCGTACCATTTGATCGATTATAAGGCGGTCTAACCTGGTACAGTAACGAGAAAAAGATCGCTTCGAGGCGTAGGGTTGTGTTGACCAACTCGGGTGACTATGTAAAATGAAACCCGCATTTGTCTGGTTCCAAGCACGCGGCGCCGGAACCTGACAGAAGTGGGCTCGAGGCAGTGGGGCCATCGCAGTGTGAGTGATGGAAGGGATGTACCTCAATGCGACCATATACATTGGGGTAATGACAACCGTCGCGTTGCGACCGCTTTCAAAAGGGGCTGTTCATCCTGGATGCCGTGGGCATCGAGACTGAAATAGTCTTCTGTTGTCAACAATGTGATCCGAGTGCCCAGAAGCAAGCTCACTGGGTCTGTCGTAAGGACTTGTTCGGAATATGGTTGTTAACAAACCAAAGAATTGAGTCTGTAGTGTCACGCGCGGCGATATTTGTGATCAGACTGTTAAAGCGATGACTGGGCCATGTTCCAAAAGATGCCAATCGATCTCATAAATCGGTAACGTGCAGAGGCTGGCCGATAAGGTGGACGGGATATTCAATGGGAAGTCATAATTGAATGGGCAACAGTGGGAAGTGTACGCGAAGGTGGGAGGTCATACGTGGTTTGTAGGCGCCTGATTAAACTGTTTGGAAGCTTGGGCTGTATAACAAAGTATGACATACTTCATCCTGCCTCCCTCGCATCGAAATTGCGGCGGTCGACAGTGCAGTCCTTGTACCATTCATGATGTCGAGCTGTGTATTCGGTGCAGCACCATCCATGCATTGGCTGGGGTGCGGCTCTGACGGCGGCTTGAGATAAGCGAGCGGATGTTTGCCTACAGACTCAGTCGCGGCGCAAAGCTAGTAGAAACAATCCAAAAAAGTTGCAGGTATAAATAAAAACCTTATTCATTGACGACGCGCGTGAATCGCTCGTTGGTGGTCGAACGTCAACTGGGTCCGGTGCGTTGAGAGGGCTTTTCGCGATGCAAGCACTGTTTATTGCGTGGTAAGCATAAGGTAGTGACATCAAATACTCTCGCGGGAATACCGTACACATACCTCAATCCCCACTTCTTGGCAGTAAGCAACTTGGGGGCAGGCAGTAAAGTGATGAGTCCAAAAGTGCATCGGCTTGCTTATGTAAAGCACGATTGGCGACAAGATGCCAATTCAACTTGGTCGTTTACTTATGTGCCCTCTACAAAACTAACATTAATTATTTTATTTCCCACACAATAATCACCTCCTTTTGTTGGTCATCCGAAGGCTCCCAAAACACTCCTTGCTTAGCGAATTTCCGGGCATATGCCAGAGCACATCCCTCCCTGCATTCGATGAAAGACTATGGAACAAGTTTCAAGCGATGGAACTCCCTAAGGTTCTGCTGCGGAATGCGGGATACGATGGGGAAGCTTTCCTAAGAGCCTAAGATGTCACCAACTTCAAACCTCAAATCTGCCATTCTGAAGGTGGGATCCATAGTAGCAGTGTCGACACAGAACGTCAACAAGGCCATCAACCTCTTGTGGGTCATATAAAGGATGACTTCATTTTCTTCATTATGACGGATATCCTGCGGGGGCCCCCACGACGTCCACATCATATCAGCAGGCCAGCAAACATCATGGGTTCGTGGGGGTGTGTGGCCGTTCTCCTCGAACGTGCCAGGGACGATCAGCTCTCAGGGACGGCGGGCATGCGGTGATAGAGAGGTGATCTGATTAGATGGCGGTTTGCCGAGTCCTACGGAGGTCGTCCTGAATCCTACCAAAATTTACTAATCTGTCAGCGCCATAATGTTGCTGCCCCACATTGACACCAAGTCAAATTAGTTCCCGACTAACGAAATTCATTTCTACATCGACGCCGAAAACAGTCCCAAAGCGACCATTCTTCAACCCCGGGCATGAATCACACCAAATGCATACGGTCACATTGAGGTACATCCCTTGAACCCTTCAATCACTCAGAACATGACCGTCACTGCCTCGAGGCCCGTATCCCCGACAACTTCTGTTGGACCTCGCCGTGCCATATGATATTCAAGAATGGAGAGATCCAAGACTTGATACTGCATAGCCATACAAAGCCACCAATTATCAAGGTGGAAACAGTCTCGAAGCATTCCTCATTGCACTACATTATAGGCTTGGGTCGCCTTGGGATCGATTGACCAGTATCCCCGTGATCCGCGTATGCATTGTATCCAGTGAGCCGGTCCGGCAATGTCTAGATCCAGGTGAACAAGCTAGTCCCCGCTCATAACCCGTCTCACTTCAAGTTGTAAATGCTTGTATTCACGAATGTTATGCCGCAAATACGGGTCTAGGCACAGATATATTTG
>JBBPJV010000223.1:0-33732 GCA_038088915.1 Sutorius aff. eximius
CTCAATTCCCATTCTCGTTCCAACCTCTTTGACACTTTGTCATCACTGGCCGCTAACTTTCCTTTTCGACGTCTGTCTGCTTTTCGCTCTCCCTTGATTCATCGATGTTTATGCAACAAGTCCGATGCAGCGGCAGTATTAGGTATCCTACCTTTTGTGACGACACCTCGCATCCCCGGTCGCGATTTTTCTGGAGAGGTCGTGGAAGCGCTGGATGATACAGGCGCACCCGCGAGGGGGTGGATCGGCGCCCAAGTGTGGGGGACTGGCAGTGAGCGTGGGTTCACCTTTGATGGGTCGTTTGCAGAGTGAGAATCCCCACTCTTCTGCACAAATCTCAGATCTGCGTTTCTAACAAAAATCGTCTTTTGCTTTGGTTTCATATAGGTTCGTCAGGGTCCCATTGACGGCGCTGAGTCGCAAACCAAAGACACTGAGCCACGTCGAAGCTGCGGGTATGACCCTCCCGTGGCTCTGTGCATGGATTAGCGTCGAGACGCTCGCTAGCGTTAAGAAGGGTGACAACGTTATCATCATCGGTTCGTTGGGTTCTCTCCTCCCCATGATAACCAGACCCGCTTACCATTCGCGCGTCGACAGGTGCTCGGGGTGGCATTGGTTCTGCAGCAGCACAGCTTTGCAGTGACCGAGGCGCTCGAGTATTCGGTACCTATACGTCGCTTGCGACCATGGATCCGCCATCGTACCTGACGCCGATCGAGCTCACGACCAAAACAGCTATACGCGATGTCGTAGCAAAAGAAGGTCTTCAGAACAAGATCGACGTCTTGCTTGACTGCGCAGGGTATGAACTCCCTTTCAACGACGCGGTGTCCACCATGACACCAAATGGCTCTGGCCGCGTCGTTGTGATGGCCGTACATGCAAAGGATGGCATGTTCCCGATCACCTTGCGTACCTTTTATACCAAGGCATTGACGCTTAAAGGCATGAATTCGAGTATTCTCAACTCGGCCGAAGTTAAGTCGTTCCTGGACATGCTGGCTGCCAAAATCGACAGCGGTGCATTCCGAGGACCACAGGCAGTCAACACGGTTCAGATAAATGACATTCCTGCAGTGACCTGCGCACTTAAAGAGATACTGACGCGATCCTCGCACCTCCGTTCAGTTATTGTACCTTAGACGATGCTGGGGATATACTCGATTTTCACAGGAAAGCCATGGGTAGATGGTATATTCTCTGTAGTGATAGACGAGCGCTTGAAATAACGTATGATCGTGATATTATAATAACACCACATCTCGAAATACTTTGCGAAATGGACGGTGGGAGATCAGTTTGGCTAAATGCCGTCATGTTTCAAGACTGGTTCACTGTCATGATGGTAACATCTTCACCACGCGGTCCGCGACCCAACCTCAACCCCACACAAATGCACGCGGACGGGGCCCACTTTCATCGGCGAAAGGAACACTCACCATATAAGTACAACCCTCATCATTGTACGCATCCACTTGGAACTGCCGTAATGGAGCCGGCCCAACTTGTACACTCGAAACGCCCAGCCACAGAGACGGCAGCCTGGTCCAATAACCCGAAACGAAAGAAGAAAGAAAGAAGAAAGAAGAAAGAAGAAAGAAGACACACCAACATCACATACACATGCATGACGCTGGTCTGCGCAGTTGAAAATGCTACGGAGTAGAACATGGTAACCCGGGCGGTGTGATGAGACCTTTCGCAGAACCTGTTCGCGGCACATGAGTCAAGATGAAGGATGTGATGGCAAGAATCTGGTCGTGGTACAAGCCCGTTCTCGCTGCGGCAGCACATGCTTGCAAAATAATGACGCTCATCCAGGTCCTCGATGATTTTATCGATGACGGGGTAGATGGACACTATGGCTATATGACGTCGATATGCCGTTTCCGTGTGTCGTCCCCAATACCAGAGTGACGCGCTCGTGCTTCGTTCAGAGAGTGTTGCGGCCGGTATTGCACATACTTACCATGCACGAGTCCCCTCCCGAGAATTACCCAACGCTGAGGGGTAAAATCCTTTGTGGCACTCCCTGGGAAACAAATAGGACAACAATAGGACGAACACGCGCTTGAGCCATGTCAATCAACTAGAGCACCCATCGTAAAAGAACAGCGACGTACAGTCATCACAACAGACATCTTGCGACAGAGCAGAGACCTCAGTGGCCATCAAACAGGACAAGCAACTCACTGCGAAGTAAATAATGAGAAAGACACGCCACCAATCGCCTCAGAGGCACGAGCGCTCTGAGATCGGCTAAAAGTCAAATCGCTCGGTAGCGGATCTTGGTGATCTTTTCAGAGAACATCTCGACAAACTCACAGTAGCATCTGAAACAGCCGTCACAACACGGATTTCGCTGGCAGTAAATACCCTCGGGATAGCAAGTCGAGCTCGGCCCTAGTAGTTACGGCCATGCAGAATATCGACTTGGGAGCGCGACTCGTGATAAGATAAGGGCGATCCGAACACGAGTCTGAGTCTACCCATCTTTTTCAACCAGCCTTGCTTGGCCAACGTCTGCTTCCTAAATGCAAATCCTGACGGAAGACCAGAGCTGTGTAGCAAATTAATCGAACCTCCAGCTCGACAGGGTAACTTCAATGGCGCGGTGGAGACCATGGAGTTTACAACTCTCCCACGAGTATAATTTACGTTTAAACCTGCCCTCTAACTACATGTGCGCCGCAACATACAGTAATAACAACTAGACTCCAATGAAGGAATGATAAGTATGAACATATATAATCCAAGTTAACGCAAATGTCGGTGCGGCCACTCGTGCGCCAAACATCATAGATGGGGTCCTCAAAACGTGATCTAATCAAGAGGGCAATCGCAAAAGAATTCTTCGAGCCCACGGCCAAGGATGGCCAAACCGTTTTGGATCGTTTCGTCCGTTCCGACGAACGTGGCGCGGAGGTGGTTGACACGCTGCGATGCATCATTAGAGAACGCAACTAATGTAGAAGCGGGAACGTACATCGGCAATGTGGCTGTCAGGGGGTATGCGACCAGAGCGGTCCACGATCGCAAAGGTAGAGGCGGGCATCATCACCAAGCCACAGTCCAGAAGTTTACGGAATAGTTCATCCATTAACTCCGCCGTGTTGGACACGGGTACTCCATAACTCTTGGGGCCATCGAGGATCCTGTAGCGGGGGTGACGATCGAGGTTGATTTTGATCCAGACGAACATGCCGGACTGAGGGACTTCCGCTGATGCAAGGCCAGAGCCGGCCACCTCGCGTTCGAACGTGTCCATAAAGAGGTTACGTCGACGCTCGTATTCGTGGCAGAGAGATGTAATCCATTTCATGAATCCGTCCATTCCCCAGCCATGGCTTCCGAGGAGCTCTGCGATGAAGGCCTGTCCAAGCCCATGGGGGTGTTGTGAGGAAGAATCTGTCAGCATGTCTAGCTTTTCCGAAAAGAACGCGTTGCTTGTGATCCAGCCCAGCCTCATTCCCGGCGCAAGGATTTTGCTGAAACTACACAGCAATACTAAGGTTAGTACGGTTATTATTCAATACAGCGGGACTGACCTATCAAGGCGTATGACACGCCCATCATAGTCCATAGAAAGGAAAGAGCGCGGAAGAACCTCGGCCATAGCGCGGGTGAAACCGTACTGCTCGACGGTTGTTTGCCGGATATCAAGATCATATTGCAAAAAGAAGTATGGGTCATCCTCCAGAATGATGACGTCCCAATCACGTGCAATTCGATATATCTGGCGGCGCCGTTCGAGAGACAGAGTGCTTCCGGTCGGGTTTTGGGAGCAACTGTCAAACGAGCCTTGTGAGTTTATTTGAGTAACGGCTTATGACATGGAATGACGCACGGGATTGTGTAAAGCACGTGTGGGCGCTTCCCTTGTGACGCTTCGTCCCAGTTAGCTAAGACTCGCTCCATATCCGATGGTATGAGACCATCCTTGTCCATGCGAATTGGTACCCAGTCGATACCAAGAGGAAGTGCTGCATTGGTCATGGCGGAGAACGTAAATTCCTCACAGAGGAAGGAATCACCGGGATCACCGAGTAGCCGGAAGCACTTGGTGAGAGCATCGGCGTTTCCGAGACTAAGGGAAACAAGGTGGTTCGGCGGTGCATGGATACGGTCACTGAGTTCTGCAAGGGCATCCCGGACTTGCTTCAACCCTGCGCCTGCACCGTAAGCCATGGCGGTTCTGAGGCTCAGCGTGCAAGGCTCGTCCTTGTGAGACGAGATGATCTGTTGTTCCCCGGTTCCTGCTCTCCAGGCTTGGACAGGGTCCTGCTCATGGATCGATGGGACCACGAAATTCATCTCACAGACCGGGTACAACGTGTGATGTGGATCACCTGAATCGTGAAAGGTATATGGTTCAGCTCACTCGGCAGCTATACTAGACACCATACCATTGCCCATGTTGATCGTCCCAGGCTTGACCTGGGCGACTTTCCAGATGGATTTGATGGGATTCGGGAGCCTGGCTCTAGCTTCTGCCGACAAATGGTGGGATAGATCAGGCTGGCGACGCTTCAAGGAGATATCACCATCTCTATCATGGTAGGGGGGTATGAGGTAAACCATGATGAAAATCTATCTAAGGAAGAGGAAAGAGGAGAAAGTTGGGCAGCGAAATTGGATGGGCTACGACGATGGCTCACCGTATTTCAATGCTGGAGGTGGACCACCGCCCCTGGTAAACTTGTCGCTTACGACATCTTAACAATGCGGATTGGACCCAAAACCTGGAAAAGAAAGACTCCAGAACGGCCATGAGATTCCAGCGCCCAAAGCATGGGCGCAGACGGCTATACTGTGACCACTTGGAGTGCATGATTCAACAGTCGGGCAGTGTGGTCGGCAGGGATCTCGATGCGGTCATCTCGCCTTCCGTAAGAGGAAAAGCAGCCGTCGGGATAAGAACGGAAGCCAAGACATTGCCATGAGCCAAAGTTGCCTGGATCTGAGTGATCTCATCCCGAGCCAAATGGCTGTTAGCCGGTGACCCGCCACCGCTTTACATAAATGTTCGCGGGGTAACAAATATGGAAGTCGAACCGGTTCGTCAGCCATACTTGTATCATCCCTGCACAACTTCGAAGTGTCCCTGCGCGTAGATCATCGCGATGTACAAGAACGAGCCATCAGGAAGACCCTTGTGCACGACTCAATCCAAACATAACTGGAACACGCGCACCTCGCTGCCAAGACGTCTTGCAGGATGCAGGAAGTCGATTCAGAGTGATGGGCCCAATCGCAGAAATGCGGTGGCGTTTGGCGAACGCGTTCAATGATACCGATTCCTATCCATGTGTGCCACTGATGGTGACTCACCTCCAGAAGTTGAGTGAATTTTGTGATATGTCAGAGAAGGCTGGTCATAATACGACCACTCGTCCATGCACTCCAGCTAGACAGCTCACCGACAGATTGAGGTGATGGCACACGTGTTCGTTATCGATCATATGGTCGCCCCCGTGCAGCCCGCCAACTTGAGGTAATTTGAGGTACACAAACCCAGATATGATTTCATTTACTGTCCATATTCAGGTCAGAAAGTACTATCAAGAAGAACGTCCAAGAAAAGTGATAGTCATTGGCCCATTAAAAGTGCAATATTGCCCCGCCCACCTCGCGTACCTGTCTGAGGCCAATCACCTACTTGATTGCATCAAGCTGCTTCCAGTCCCGCCGCACACAATCCGCATCCAATGCACTCCAAACATGCTAACACCCTGTAAGCGACCATCCGTACATGGAATGACGGATGCTTACCGAGCCCTCCACAGCATGCACACAGGTAACACGGACAACACAGCGGGTTCTCAAACGAACCTACATTTAGCACCTTAGCAATACAACTCAACCTGACGTGATGTTATCTTACCTCTGCAGCACCAGTAACTGAGCATGATACCGGAGATAAGGACCAGGGCCAACCCAACGAAAACGATAATAAGATACACTTTTGTGACCGACAGTCCAATGGTTTCAGTGACCACATTAAATGCGTGCCTGGAGACGAACTCACATTTGTTGCTAGTGAAGCTCGACTGTCCACTGGAAGTGGACTGCCTCTTTCCCAGTGGGCCGCCACTCAGATCCGCTCCTAAGTTGATCAAGTCGAACAGGTCGATGGCGTATACACACGAGATGACCAGCGTGGCACCAATCCCAACCAGCAAGAGCGCAATGGGGAGCAGCAGTATCTGTAACCTTGCCTTGTGGCAGGCACGGTGACGATCGGGATCGGATTCCACTGCGCAGGAACACTGCCCCTTCCGGCTCAAGTGGATCTGGCACTGATTAGAAACCTTTTCGTCATTGCACAATTCAGCGCTATACGCGTTCATCGAGCTTGGGAGAGGTTGCGTTAAAACTGGGGCCATGGTATCCGTGGTTACGTTGATCAGTGTCGTGGTGATGGTTCAAGTGAAACGCAGCTTGCAACTGCGGTGGCGGGTTGCTCCGTCGTCACACACCGACACCGCCACTTCCGACTACCATGTGCTCCTTGGCGCGATCCCCTTTAGTACATATCATTCTATGCATCCTGACGAACTCGTAAAGAACAGCTCCGGGAAACCGCAAGTAGCCACTCCAGTATCCATCCACCCCAAGTCAATTGCACCCGCAGCATCAATCGTGTAATATCCTCTCATGTTAGCTCTAGAACTTCACAGTAGCCCGATGGCCGGTAAAAGAGATCTTGATGAGTGTCGGAGACTTGGACGTGGGACGAATAAGGATGTCTTCCGCCGCTGGTTATCTTTGCAAACGCCTCACCCTCGAACGAGTGCTGATCCGGGTGAATTTTTGATTTATGAACAGATGCAACAGCTTTCCGATAATCACGTACATTACAGCTCTTTGTCCATACCGAGAGCACTCGAGGCCTGATCCGTCGTAGCTCCGAGCCTTGAAGCGAATTAATTCAACGGCGCAACCAACGGACTCCCAGCCTGATGGATAACTGGGCTGTGTGGCGAGGGTTGTACGGTGGGAATAAAGGCCGATGCTCTGTAAGCCTCGGACACTTAATCCCCCGTGCCTTGCTGCGTACCCGGAATGAGGAATGCACATCCACATGGATTGTATCTTGTAGTACGGGGTTGGTTCCCATCGGCTTGATCATAATGGAAGTTGAGCAGTATTTCGTGATCTTTATCGTCAACATTGCTCACGCCAATACCCCTGTCTTTTGTAAGCTCCGTGCAGCAAGGAGTAAGGGGAACGCCGAAAAGCGTACCTTGCCAGACCAGTTTCCATGATGTTTTTCCTTTCGCCCGAGGCTGAGGGGTTATTGGGGGGTCGCTCGACGTAGTGCGTGAATCAGACGCAAGCCAACACACGACTCAATGGATCACTTCAAGTTACAGACCTGGACGGAAGAAATGGTCACCCCTTGGCGAGTTCTCTTCAAAGACTTACGTTGGCAACACTGCAAGTCGACGTACCAATGTCCAAGACGTCAATACTGGAGTACCTAGTCGTGATTTGAAAACGTCCACACGAGAAATATCTCACAGGGCACCCACCGACCGTTTTCGTTCCGGTAGGGTTGCGCGGTATCAGACCGGTTTTACTTGTGGAATAGCAAGAGGGGATCCGGTAGTAGACCCACGGGACCGTCGGTCTGAGGGATGGAGGTTTTAAAGGTGTGGGAGGGGAAACCATGCTTCGATGGCTCTAGAGTTGTGAATAGAATCGGCTGGGCCTTACCTGTTGCTACATCCAGGTTTGGCAGATGATCGATATAGAGCCGATGATGCACGGTACTAGTCACTGGTACCGGCAAGGCAAATGACACTGGCAGGATGCCAAGGGTTGGGTTGACCCATCATGGATGCTTTTGGGTGTACCGCCGTTCACTTGCAGACATGGCACTAGGCGGCCATACACTTGAGGGTTGTGAACTTGATCGAGATCCCGAACTGGAAGCTTGAAGCTCGAGTTCGACACGTATATACCGTTGATGCGCAACCTGCTAACATGCGCCACATTAGCAGACGCCACAAGAGACAGGTGTCCCACAAATGCCAGTGAACAGTCTCCACCCTGATCGAGGTTGAGTACTCGAGTTGTGCACACTTCACTCACTACCCGTGCTCACTTCAAGTTGCGTGGTTGATGGATCGTCTGGCTCGAGCCTGCGGGTTCTGAATGAAAGAGCTCAAGGGTGTCGTTTTCAACGCTATCACATACAGGGTTTCTACTTCAACAAGTGGTGACAATCAGGCTTGGCGAGGGCACATGTCGTCACACAATGTGGATAACTTACCTTTCGATCACTACCACTACTGTAAATGGCGTGATAATCTTGGCACTCAGTGGCAGAGTTGACATTGTTATCTCGCCGAAATCAACATAGCCGATTTTATCGCTGACTTGCTCTGGCAACCCCCACGGAACGTTTACCCATGGGATACGGGGTACATCGAAGTTATAGATAATCACTGGCTACCGTCACCCTGTGCTGCGGCCACTTCATGGAGACCGATATCTATCGTGCCAGGAGCGGGAAACCATCCCCACATCGCCAGGTCGACTCGGGAATCGCCCGTTCGACCGTCAGTGACTTCGACGCCCTCTGCCTCCAGTGCCTCACGTTGGCGTTGTGCACCAGTCGTACCCGGACCACGTGAAGAGATTGTTCCGGCCGCTGAAATCACTCTATGCCAAGGCACGGGCGGTACCATATCTGGGGATAGGAACTTCAAGGCTATTGACGTATGGGTCAACGATTGAAGGAAAGACATTATGACAGCAAACCCTGGCCGACATGTCGTGAATGTCTAGGCATGCCAATCAATTTGGCAATGTGACCTGAATGAAGAGGATTTACATCAGTGGAAATTCTGAATCTGGAACTTGGGATATGTAATGATCACATACTATAGCTTGTTACTTTCTGTGGAGGAATCCTGTACCGGAAAAGGTGAGGCTGTTCACGAAATCTAGCACGCGATTTCTAGGAAAGCGTACTGTCGCACGACGTGGTATACCTGTGGCCGCTGGTCACGCCGCTCCCATGTGTCAAGGCTGTCTAATCCACTTACCGCGGCGTGGAATTCCGCGCTATCCATCACTTCTCTTTTCTGCTATTGGTGGTGACGAGACTCACTGGAGTGTTCAAACGTACAAAGCACCATGAGGACCAGGCTCTCGGGCAGTATCCGAGAAAACCTCCCACGCTAGACCCGAGTGTTCAAGAATTTCCAAGGACGTTCCCCAACTAGCTAACTGTATAGTCTCCTCGAGCTGTTCACATACCTAGTTATTTCCATTGCCATCACCTCGGTCCAACCATTTTCGACAAAATGCCAATGCGGACCAGTTCCACATTCGAACTGGCTTGTGATCATGCTACGCGAAATTCCGACGAGGACTACGGCCAGAAGATGCACACCGGGGGTTCCTCCAAGTACGGAAACCACTAGCATTAATGCGACGGATATTCTTCTAGAGCTCCCGCCGCAATCACACGCTTGTCCCCAGGTCCCCGCTGGTGGCCTGTCCCACACGTGGCCTGGAGCATCAGGCTTCCAACGTCGAGTCGCTCTTGGCATGGCTGTTTGTCAATGGCCGAGGGCGACCGTTTCCCGGC
The DNA here is from genome assembly GCA_038088915.1 of Sutorius aff. eximius. Taxonomy (NCBI): domain Eukaryota; kingdom Fungi; phylum Basidiomycota; class Agaricomycetes; order Boletales; family Boletaceae; genus Sutorius; species Sutorius aff. eximius. The sequence goes on from JBBPJV010000223.1 coordinate 9,608, forward strand.
TTCATCAAACTTCCTACCGCAATGGCGAAAAGGAGGGCTTGGCCAAGGTGCTTCCGCTGCTGATCTGCATGTCAGCGCTCAGCCATGGACCGAACGACACCATACAAATTCCGCCAGCGGATCAAACACCCATCCGAAGTACTGATCATCGAATCCACCGCAACCTGTGGTATCTATATATGCACGTTCTTATGGCGACGCATGCAACTCACTTCGGGCTCCTTCCTTTGCCATTTGGCTCGCTCGCCGGGGCAAACGGTTACTTTGGGGCAGTTCCTTACCACAAAGTAGACATAGTTCGGTTCCCTTCCCATTCCTTTCATGCTTCTTATCATCGAGTGCTCGGCTCCACACCTCTGTGATTCTATTAATGTTGATGGGCCGAGCAGGCATAGTGGGATGCTCGATAGGTATCAATATGCCACCCCGTTATCAGGCAGGATCATGCGTATAACGTACGTCATTTCATGGACTCTCGGGAAAGGCTAGGCCTTTAGAAGTACATGCGTGTCATGTTAATATTATTTCTCCTCGGAACACGTCCAGCCAAATGGTAATCCGGCTATGGTGTAACGAGGTCATGCAGTGCTTTAGGCATTTCAAGTCGCACCGAACGGTAAACTGATTCCTTGTATGAACATCCTCTGTTTGTGGCAACGAGGCATGCATACCACTGCTATTCTCAGGCTATGACGGGAGACTTGACCACAAGGCTCTGCCCGTGAAACACCACAAGTGAAAAGGGCAGTACTATAACTACACCTTCAAATACCGTACCTGGCCGGTCGGGATGTAGTCAGACATCGGCCCACAAACGTGACCGTCGACATGCCCTGTACCTCACGGCGTCTTGTGGATACCGCGGACGCTCTATTTAGCTATGCCAAGACAATGATGATATTGGTACCACTTTGCTTCGCCCCGACGCTCATCTCTTCCCCATTGGGTTTCTGGCCTATAGTATGGTCCAGAAAATGTTTTCTACGCACGGAGATCAGTAACCTGTCTTTTCATTCAGCACATTCGGTCGGGGACAAAACGCCAGCGCATCACTCAAATCCACGCCCAAGTGTGTACAGACAAGGGTGTCGGGTGTTCTGGAACAGGACGGGTAACCAACCCGCTATATTCGTTGGTGAATTGAGGCCTTTCTTCCTTTGACAGCAGCGGTTTGATGGTCGTCGGATCACGTAGGATAGAAGACAGGATAAACTCAGAGAACGAGTTCGGGATTGGTGATACCGAATTTGACACTAACAGCCATTGTGAACCGACGTACTTCAACAATACCATACGCCTCCTTTGGAGCCTCGTAGGCTAGTTGCAGTCCATAGGCACGGGTTCGCCGGTTAGACTCCCTCGAAGACCGTAATTCAACCACGTTGCATGAGTTTTGGGATGGTATAGAGGAGGCGCCCTGGTTGTCTGGCAGTCATCGCTACTTACTACTCTGTTCTGTTCGTAGCGGTTACGGCCCTTCCTAGAACTGCTGATAAGTAGCTTCATCGGTTTACTCAACGTCAACACATCAATAAACGAGTGGTATTGAGGGGTAGGACATGTCCTCAGGGTAGAGGCAAAACAACGGGCCTCCTCATAGCCAGGCAGACGTCGGGATAGTCAGGGTCAGATTCAGGCGTGATAATTCCTCGTCGGATGCAGAAATCAATCAACGCCATCGCGGAGCTCGGCTTGAACTGTCCTTGGAACAACCGTTGCATCACCTCTTCAACATCCATCAATTGGAACGCGTCAACTTCTCCGTCCTGAGCGTTCGTGCGAGGTGTGATGGTGCCATCGTCGGGGAGACGGAGCTCGTAAAGATAGTAAATCCCGGGTAAAATCCACCCCGAGGGCGATCGGTTCGTGAAGTTGAGCATTCCTGTACAGCGCACATGTTTTCTGACGAAATCGGATGGAAGAGAGGCTTCTTCTGTGCATTCGCGAACGATGGTCTCATTTGGTGCCTCTCCAAGTCCCATCCCCCCACCGACAGTGCAGTCATATTTTCCAGGCCATCTGGGTTCGAGGGAAATCAGAGTATAGAAAAGAATGTGTTCAAACCAACCCACGTGCTCTTCGATAACGACCGGCGGGGGATCCAGAACATCGTTTTGTTTGTTGATGGACAGTCATAGAATGCTACGTTTTTGCGTGCATGAGGGGGATTGAGAAACAACAACAACAAGCTTACCCGTGAGGAGGCAACCAAAATTTGCAAATCCAAACAGAGGAAGCGCAGCGCGCTCGATCCCAAATGCGAGACTCGACGTAGAGTAAGGACGTTCCCGTTGAGGGGTATAAACAGGGTATGTCTCGTTGCTCCAACCTAATGCGCTAGTCTGAGTTTATCGGAAGCTACGAAAGCAGACATCCATGCCTTTCAAAATATCAGAAAAGAGGCCTTCGGATCTCCACCTTTCCAAGAGCACACGCATGGCCTTTGTCCTGGTATCAAAGTCTGCAATGTGATCCGCAAAGCAGGCCGCCGATGGGGAATTGTCCGGTCTACAAAGTACGTTCCAGATTGATTTTTTCCCATTTTCTTGATGGTCTTTCAGAATTTCCTGCGCGACTCTAGGCCTTAAGAAACCGATGGGACGCAAAGGAGAAGCAGGGTGTAGGAACATTGGGAGGAGTTGTTCTTCCTCCTCGGGTGGTACTAAGCTGTCATTGCACGATGCACGAAATGTTGCCGCAGGGTCGTCGAAAGGACCAAAAGGGAGAGCGAGGTTGATCGCAGACCTCACCAGTGGCAGCACGCTGCGACGATGGCGAATGGTGGCCATGAGTCGAGAACAAGAGCTCCCAAAGAACGAAGCACGCGACCAGTTACCCACACCGTGAGCATGGCGGAGAGACGGCGTAGTACACGGACGCGTCCAGGTGGAAATATGTTTTCTGAGGCGGAAGGGCATTCCCGGGAGAGGCGGGCCGTTGAATGTCGAAACCTCGGTCAGTTCAAACTCCGGCATCGAATGGGCGTCGACCTAAAGTCGAGCTTGGAACCACAAGAATAGTAGACCCTCGAGTACGTGCGAAATGCTAAGCAGGCCACTGAGAGAACATCATGGGAGCATGAGATGTGGTGCTTATCAGAGCACAACTAAGTGGGACGCCAGGGCCCGGGAGTGGTTATGCTCGAAACCCCGTTCTAGCATATGGTTTAATCGGCCTTTTGTGGTGAAAGGCGTGAACGTTGAACTTGATATATATGTAGCGAAGGGTTGGGGATATCGGGTCAGGTCGTCCGCTAGAAACGTTGTAGAACGTGTTACAGTAGTACTACAAGTGCAGTAGTATGCCAATATCTTTAAGTCAGTCCAAACCTCACAGTGACATTCACTCAACCAATGTCCTTCTACCACTCGAGAGACTGCGGGGCTTCTTTCTTCCAGTCAAAGATCCCCCCGCGTTCCTTGAACGCCTTCTCGTCGAAACCCGAGTCCTCAAGTGCGTCCCACACGCCAACTTCCAACAATGATCTTCCAGGCTTCTTTCCACCGTCCTGGCAATTCAAGAATCTGATCCACCCGTCAGCGCTTCACATTCTGATGACGACTGATCGTGGAGGGAACCTGCCTCATCTGCTCGTCCAAGTTCAAGTATGAATCTCTCATGGCTACGTTATCCTCGGGGACGAGGCATTCTTGAGACGCGTGGCGAGCAAGGAAGGCCTCAAACTGTTCCTTTGTGATGACGAGATGGCGGGCATCACGAAGTGAGCCTGTCTCCACACCCGTGTTCTCCGAGTCCAAAAGAAGCACTTGGAAAACCTGTCCAATCGTATTCATCAACGCCATCATATGATGGGAGGTATTAAGAGTGGCGTACTTTCCAGCGGAATGGCGCAAGTTGCTCGATTTGATCGTTCATGTCTTCTTCCCAGTTATTACTGCAAGGGCGGGAATCAGCGGCGGCATGGTCACGCGATGAGATACACACATGGTGACGACAGTGTTAATTTTGACTTTGATCCCTCGCTCTTTGGCCCACTGTGCGACCTTGAAAACGTTGTTGATATGGGTGGTAGCGGTCCCGTTTTCCGCGCGACCTTGCTTCACGTTGGTCTCCGTGTCGAACGAATCGCAAGATATAGCCATGACGTCGAGATATCGACCGTATGTGTCCAGCCACTTCTCTGTCACCTTCGAACCATTGTTGACGACCGAACACGACTCGATATGAAGCTCTTCTTTACAAAACTTGAAGACCTCTCCAATATAGCGGGGCTGAAGGAAGGGTTCGCCGCCACTGATGTTGAGTTTCTTCATCCCCGCATCGGCAAGCATGCGAAGCCCGCGCTTGGCGTCCTCGAAAGGGAGGATGAATTCGTTCGTGTTGGTGTGGAAGCAAAAGTGGCACTCGTAGTTGCAACGCCTGTTTGGGAACCAATTCACAGAAACTGGTACCTTTGCAGGCGCCGTGGTGAAGAAAGGAATCGATAGGTCGAGCCAGAGGAATTTCATGTTGATATACGATGGTGGTCTTGGTGGCAGTGATGGAACAGGAGAACGAGCGTACTGAAAGGAGATCAATACGCTCCATGGCTTATAAGTCTGGACTGGGAGCCCTTGCAGACCCAATGACTGCGGTACGGGTCTAAGCGTGTCATTAGTAGACATATCAGGTAAGTAGCTATGGGTACAATGTTTGGTTGTGCTGACATCATTGTTACAAGTTGTCCGTCATGCCGTATGTGATCGTCGGTTTCCCATTTTGTTCGACACCGAGGGCATCCGAGGGACACGAGCCGTGCCGAATGAGTCGTAGAGCGGCGAAGTCACCTTGCTACAGCAAGAGAATGGAGGGTGCAGAATCTTGAACCATAATCTTTGCCATACTGGTGTTGTCATGAGGTCAGTGTTGAATCATGTTTGAAGGCGCCGATATTATTTGGGGTTACGATGTGCACCTGTTATTGATACCTTACCATGCATATGGTATGTTTTGGGTGCTTCCCTTGCGCCGAATTCAGGTTCATGTGGCCCGGGAGCTTTCTTTTATTCACATCCTTATAAGCGATCATTAGAGTTTCGGCTGAATGCCGAGCCTGGAAAGCTCCACGGGACGCAAAATCTTGTGCAAACTCGAACTCTGCACTACAAATTCACCATTCCTATTCATCCAAACTACATCTGTGTGGGTGGCATCTGATACGCGAGCGGGTGTATTTTATGAGGACCTCGCCCAGTGTTGCTGCGCTGGTATGTAATGGTTTATACGTAAGAATGACACATTAAATTCATCACGATGTGGGAATGCTAGGACGAAACGATATGGCCAACACGAATTTGATTTCCCAGCAGTGCTTCAGGTAGCGGCTACGGATACATGTCTCGTCAATTTCAGCCATTTTTGCGGCCGTGATCCGTTCAAGCATACCGTTGCCATCCAAGTTTTCACAGTTCTTTTTGATGGTCTCCAGTCAAAAATGGTGACTCTGCTCTTCACCTGACACATGAAGGCTCCCGGAGTGGCGCCTGCCGTATCGTGACTCTTGTTACCCTAAAGCTTTTGGTTGACACTGTGGCTGGGGCTACAGCCGTCAAGCTTATAGATTACAACCTTCACCAAAGCTATCATTCACAGGTCACACGCATTGATTTAATACTTCCCGGACCCTCGGTTGGCGACGCCTTACCGTTGACCATCAGAATGCGGACCATCGACCTCTTGAAGGATGGGACGTCCGGAACCTACTATCGCCAGTATGCTGACATCTCTGATAACGGCTATGCGAGAGGCATGTGTTTTAAATGTCTCCAGAAACCCTTTCATATAGGGGCAAAGATCATATCGCAAAGTTTACGATTGTCATGAATCAATATCCATGGGTCATCGCTCGTGGCGAGCCGATGGTGCCCATTCAATGGAATTCTATCGACGGTGAGGCACCGCTTGAGCGGATTACAACGTTTGATGACATGGGAATAAAGTTTTGCTTTACTCGGCGCGCGGATTATCACAATATTCTAGTCATATCGAGGAGAACATATAAAGGTGCAGAGGCTCAAGTTCTGATGATTCGACTCACGTAAATGACACTTTAAATTTGCGTATCGTCGGATGGTACAATCTTGAACATCATAGGTGAAGAATATGCACGAGGGAACCCAAATGGAACCCTATTGCTGCTAGTTCAAGCTAAGAGAAAGTGACATTTACGTGTTCATCGCCTGCTGTCCATCGTAAAAGGATCAAAATCCTCATGGCTTCAAACACGGGGATGGGGCGGAGGAAAGTTTCCACTTTTTCACCCCTTCTTCCCAAGTGCGTGATCATCGCCCTCTATGCTGACAGGTTTACTCTGGCCCCGGCGCCACTATACACACCATAGCTCCCGAAATGGCGGATGTATTGAGTTGTATATGATGGATGTTCGTTGTGCATCATTTGAACCTACGGATGGACACTTGCTGTGCAAGATAGGACCCACATTGTACAGCAGTTGGAGTGGGATCCGAACTGCGGGCCAGTCATATGAACATACGTCCCATTTGGGTGGGTGTCCTGCCCAAGGACGGGTACCTGGAGAATCAGACACCAAGGCCTGGCCACAGCAAAAGCCAAGACCGTAATCAACGGGGCAACTCCCCCTTTTTTACTGTTACGTCCAAGAATTCAAGAGTGTGTTCGGGTATAGTCAACATGTTTTTCACTCTTTCTTCTCGACCGAAGTGACTGTCGCACCTCGAATCAGATTCAAGTGAATTGCGAGTTCCAGTGCCTCCCCAGCACCTTCTCGCTTCCTATTTTGCCCGTGATATTGAAAGTCTAGAATAGGAGGCTTACTGGGGGACGAGAAGACATTCGAGCGCCGTTAACGGGGAAAGAATGATTTGAAGTAGCCCACGGGCGGCAAGAAGCCTTGGAGGACCGGATTGCAGTGAGTGTGCGGACTCGGTGCACAGTGTCGAGGTGTTGTGTGTCGCGGTAGAGGATGCACGCAAACACTCGGGTAGATGTCACGAAGGCTCACCAGGAACAAGGCCTAGGACGACGGAAAGCAGAATGGTGGCACGGACGACGCGACGAGTGCCGCCGCTGTAAATCACACTCCTCGCACCGGACGCACCGGCTGAAGGGAGGACGCTCCATCGTCAATTTCACTTTATCAACGCACCAATATCAAAAGGAGGCCACCAGCGTCAGCCAGAGAGGATACACTTACTAAGATGTACGGTCCTTATGTGCAAAACGAGAACACCGGCCATCGACGTGGTAACGGTAACTTAGGTTTGATGTGAAACGCTTGTATGCATAATAGTATATAACGCGTACATGTTCCACCTTGACTTGTTCAAACATTCATCGAGACAGCTTGATTCACCGTAGACCGGGACAGCTGGTGACCTCCATCCGTTGTATCCAACTGTCCAACTGTCTTTTTGGGATGCGTTCAATAAGTTCACTCAGACCACCCCACATGACGTCACGCGTCAGTCGACACGTCGAAACGTAGACAAAGCTGCGACGTGACAGTGAGCGGATTTTGCCGAGCCAAAGGGCCTGTGGACTACTTTGCCAAAGCGACATGGCCTTTAACCTCTGCGCGTCGAACAATGGACATGTGTGTGGTGGACAATTGCACCACACCGTTTGGTGGACTTGGTGTGGACGTTTCAATGTAGACTATCAACCACCCTCGAGGGTATTTAAAACCAACCAAACGCTGGACCTTTCTCATTCCGCCCCTTGCCTCTCACCTTTATCTTGCTGCCCCGTCGCCGCTCGCGGCGGGCACTTCCTTCGTCGCCTTTGCTGCTTCTCTCTTATTCACACTACCGTACCGATTGCCACACCCACTGTCGATGCTCGGCCTCGACGCAAATTGGCACGCGAGATGCCCCGAATAGACCAACTGTCGCGACGACAGCGAGCTCGATTTATCTCTGCCACCTGCGACCGTCACATTCCCGCAAGATGGCATGCGAGATGCCTGGGTCGACACGCCATCGCGAGCTCGACCACGCTCATTCTCGAGCCAGGATGGCACGCGAGATGCCCGAACGAACCGACCGTTGTGACTAGCAATCGTTGATTGTGCGCCCCACCTGCCTTGTTCGACGATGATTTGACCTTGCGCCCGATGTTGATTCTCATCAATATGGGTGCGCGAGTCACCAACGAACGAGGGTCACCACCGACTCCAATATCCATCTCGATGACGGGTAAGGCGTGATGGTACGCTTGCGACATGTGATGAACCACGGCACCCAATCGTCTGTGTGACCCCATCCGCGTGGATGATTATCCACGGCACCCCCATCCCGACACTCTTCCCTCAAGACGATGCCCTTAAAACGCGCTGCTTACCGATTTTACAGGACACGGCACATGATCGGTACTGTCCTCTCGCGGTCGCGGGCCACGCCAAACCCCACGGGCCTCCGATGAGTGGACAAAGGTAGGTTCTGCGTGTTCTCCTTCGTTCGTTGCTGACGCGCCGCGCAGAGAGGTTCCCGTCCATAAGCGGCTCCCAGCGAAAGGCTCAGTCTAATAAATGAAGAAGACAAGAGGGCGACGGGTGAGCACGATGTTCTCAAGGCGAAGGGGGTCAACTTTAGGGGGGTCCAAACAGGAATAAGGTGCGTCCAGCGGTGGGGCGCGTCTTCGATTACAAGGGCGTCACCTGCCGTTGGACCCGCCTTGTTTTCAAATGGGTTCTTTCGGTGGACAGTTGTGGTGTGTTACTGTGTACACATTGTAACGTCCTCGTGATCACGACGAACTGGTGCATACCTCCCTTCACACACACTCACTCAACTGGTTGGCCGAACTCTACAGGCGTAATGTCCGCCTCCAAGTCGCGACTCGCGGATTGGGAGCAAGAGAGTATATCGCCAATCAAGACGCGCTTGGGGGTGGCGCTGGTCAACCCACCCTTTTGGGTCAGCGTGGGTCATCACAACCGCCGCGACGGCCTATCGTTGCATCGGAGAGTCTGAGAATCGTGTGGGCTCTGCTTAGCAGCGTCGAGCAATGGTGCGCGGCGTCGTGACTGTCTCCCGCTTCTGAAGGAAGCGACTCGTTAGACAGGCGCATTCGGCCAGACATGACGGAAAAGGATCCTAGATCACGCTATTTCAATTGCAACTCGATAGTTATTTTTCCTATGCACACGTACTGGTCTACGCTTCGCCGTCGTCTGGAACTTGTCTTTTTCATGCACGATTTTGACCGTACTTACCGCGCGGGCACCAATTCGTGGAATTCACAACACTTGTATCCTATCCGGAGCCGAGGGCCTTCGGACGTTGATTCGCAACCGACATAGGCAAAGCACACTATTGCACGTGAAGCTATGTGTACCATTGGAAGCCAAGAGAGGTTACGTTTGTACGGTTCAGCATCCGCCAATGATGTGCGGAATCATCCAGGGTATTGCCATGACATTGCTCCGATAGATGGGTGAGGCGTGAAGGCGGGTTGGATGAGGATAGGTTCTACGACTTCCAGGCTCATCTGACTTGCGTCAAACCGAAAAGACCCTGATAAATATGTCCAGTTACAAACTACACAGAGAATACGACTTGTAAACATAGACTCGACTGCAGAGAGCTCAGCTCGGATAATGGCACATGCGAATGGTGCGGGGCGCGCCGGAGGGTACTCCAGCGGATCCAACATGCATGTGAACGCGTGAAGGACATAACCTATCACTCTATGCACGGCAGACACTAATCAGTTTAGATGTCCGTGCATACAGCACATACGAACGCACCAAAAAGGAACAACGTTAGGCACCAATGTGCACGTAGAGGATCCGCTGATCGAATGGTAAGCTATCCCATGGAATGCTCCTCATTGTCTCGTGCAATGCAAAGGCTGCCCATGTATGGTCCAGACGACCGGACTCGTCCATCAGAAGATCATAAAATCTCGACGTGATCTCGTGGGCGTACTCATCATCCACGGCCCACGTCGTCCCAATGACAGAACGGAACCCAGCAAACTGCATCGCCGCAGCGAGATGGATGATTTCGTCTGGACTTTCCTCGTCACCGACCGTCGTATGGCACGCGGAAAGATATGCAAACTTGGTGTGTTGTAGGTCGAATCGCATGATGCGTTCGATCTTCAATAGTCCGTTGGTCAATGTGAAACCAGACTCGAATGGCCGCTCCTGATTTGGGACACCATGGCACGCTAAATGGACAAAGTCGTTCTTCTTCAGCTCTTTGCCAACCTTCTTGGTGCTTGCGTCCTGGGCTTGAACACAGGTAACTGTCGCAACAGTCCCGACACGTTGTGATGTATCAGACAGTTCCGACTGCACAGAAGGGAGCTCCTCCTGTCCCGGAGCCTGTGCCTGGCCAACCGCCAAAATGTGATCTTCTACGGGTTGAGCCAACGGGGATTGCTGTCGAGCGCGAATGAGGGCCGTCAAGGTTGGTGTATAGGAGGAAATGTAAAGGTCAGAGAGGATTGGTTGGCCCTTCCTATACGAGCCCGCGGCATGCAATGGAAGAAGAGAGAACTCGGCGGTCGGACACCACCGGATGCGCGATCAATGAGGGCAGAACTCCTGAAGGATGTTTACAATCGGGAAAACAACTACATCCCAGAGTTCTCGTACAATGACCATGATCTCCTTCGTTCTGTCTATACGTTGGCTGCCTGGTGTCCCAGAGGGGAGTTTTAATGATAGCTCAGAGAGGCGGGATTTCGTGACAGAGAGGCTAATGTGGATGGGATCTCGGTCGGATAGAAGCACCAGGGCATCGCAGTTGTATTGGCTGGCATTGACGAAGATGACCGGCCCATCAGCAGCCACCACACGGAGGTCCGAGAAGAGCGGAGGCTGAAGGAAGCGTGACAGCCCGGGTAGCTGGCGAATCTCGGCGATGATATCCTGTAACCGAATACTCAGACGAGACGCACGATCGTGCTGCGACTCGGCGACTGGGGGGGCATCAAATACGCGACGAAGGGAGGACACCACCTCCGAGAACTGGTCGGCCAGTCTCTCGCCTGCGTCGCTGGATGCTGCAACGTCATTTTCTAGAGGAGAGCGCAGGCGAATCAACTGATTCCAGAACATACCACGACCTTGTTCAAGGAGCTCAATTGCGCTGATCGGGTTTTGGTAGCGAAGACATGCAGAAAACGCATCGGCTGCTAAAGTTGAAATCATGTTTTTGAACTGTCCATGACTTTCAGGGAGGGACGGCAGAGCTGTGAGATGCTGAGCACTGAGTCGCAAAAACGTTTTGTAAGCCAAGACGGTGGTACCGTGTTTATGCTCTTCAGCTGCATCGATCCATTGTCTGGCACACTCGACATCGGCGGAAGAAGCTGTTTCGTTCTGCGATGGGCTAGAGAGCTGAGAAATAGAGGCGGAATCCTTCCTGGAGGCCAGTAATGTCAGGTATAGCCGAGTGCTGGAAACGAATATGGAACAAGTAAGCAAGATTGGCCAGGGATGAACCTCGATCAGGATGTCCCTGTGGGCGAAGTTCCAATGCATCGTGATGGTGGGCAAGTGCTTTGTCGAGGTCAGAGAGCCGACCGAGCCGATCAAAACGCGTATGGAGGGCACTCGCCAGGTTGTGGAAGGATATGGCTCGATCGGGATGCCCCTGTAGGCAAAGTTCCAATGCGTCATGATGGAGGGCAAGAGCCTCGTCGAGGTCAGATAGCTGACCGTGCCGATCAAAACGCGTTTGGAGAGCAGTCGCCAAACTGCCGAGAGATGTGGGTCGACCAGGATGCCCCTGTGGGCAAAGTTCCGATGCTTCGTGATGGAGGGCAAGGACCTCATCGAGGTCGGATGGCCGACCAAACTGGTAGAAACGTATTTGGAGGGTGTTCGCCAGGTTGTTGAGGGACACGGGTCGACCAGGATGTCCCTGTGGGCAAAGTTCCAATGCTTCATGAAGGTAGGAAAGAGCCTCGTCAAGATCAGATAGCCGACTGAGCCGGTCGAAACGTGTTTGGAGGGCATTCGCCAGGTTGTTGAGGGATATGGGTCGATCAGGATGCCCCGGCGGATGGAGTTCCAGTGCTTCATGATGGAGGACAAGAGCCTCGTCGAGGTCAGATAGCCGACCGAGCTGATCAAAACGCGTATGGAGGGCACTCGCCAGGCTGTCGAGGGATATGGCTCGCTCGGGATCCCCCTGCGGGCGAAGTTCCAATGCGTCACGATGGAGGGCAAGAGCCTTGTCGAGGTCAGATAGCCGACCGAGCTGGCCGAAACGCGTTTGGAGAGTGTTTGCCAGGCTGCCGAGGGACATGGCTCGAACGGGATGCCCCTGTGGGCAAAGTTCCAACGAGTCATGATGGTGGGCAAGTGCTTCGTCGAGGTCAGATAGCCGACCGAGCTGACCGAAACGCGTTCGGAGGGTGTTCGCCAGGTTGTTAAGGGATATAGGTCGACCAGGACGCCCCTGTGGGCAAAGTTCCAACGCTTCATGATGGAGGGCAAGAAACCTCGTCGAGGTCAGACAACCGACCGAGCTGTTCGAAACGGGTTTTAAGTAAAATTGCCAGGATGTTGAGGAACATGGCTCGATCATGATGCTCTGGCGGGCAGAGTTCCAACACACTGCGTTCGAGGGCTAGCGCTTCATCGAGGTCAGATAACCGCCCAACCTGCTGGAAACGACGATAGAGGGCATTTGCGAGGTTGTCCATGCAAAAAATGCGATCAAAACGCAAGTGAGGGGTCCCCTTCGTAATCCATGCTCTTTTCACGAAACGGTTGTAAAATGAAACAATGCATTCTTTGAGTGATCTCGCTCGGTTGTGATGCTCTTCTAGATGGGAGAGCTCCGTGCGACAGGGATTGATTTCATCGCCAAGTTCCGACATTTATGAAGAGTGGCTGCCGTGTATCCTGCCCAAATATTGAGTCGATCTAGTCAACTCGTCTGTTGAGTAGTAAACATACCTCTTGCACCCTCCTGTTCGTTGCGAGAGTGGGAATGCCCCCCCGAGCACCGAGAACGTGCGAACCACGCGAGGCAAGTGACGCCCAGGACGTTCCCGCACGGCCGAGAAATTTGCGCATACTGTGCGCTGGTTTACGGGACGAGTCGTTCAAGTTTCTAGATGCAACTTGTCTTTCTTTCAACTACGCATCGTTGACATGTTTCTGGATCTCAGTTATCCTATTCCGCCCAGTCGAATCAACAAGTGCGCATAAGCAGGCAATGGTGATGTGCGTGTCGCGATCCTTCACCCTTATTATCCCATAGTACTACTGTACGCCAGGTCGTACTTTTCTGTTGGGAGAAAGCCCAGTACGTACGCCCTTACATGAAGACGCCGAAGTTCGACGGTCGCACCCTATCGTCGCAATTTACAGTCGGGGTTAGGAGCCATAGTCACCATACACTCTGTCACATTCGCCCCAGCGCTGCTCGCCGCAGTGCTGGTGTCGGATCCCACCGTAGAGACGGCCAGCTCGCAGAGAAATGCCGCAGAGGTACCATAATCCACTGGAATGCCAACGAATCAGAGTGCCATCTGGCCGTTTCGCTTTTAGGTGGCAGGTCCCGCAATCGAGGAATGTATCATGCAGGTAAGCCAGCGGCAGATTGCGCAGTTTCCTGAATAGTGCTGGCTGTATCTGCCACATCACGGTGCGTTTGAGCATGCCCGAACTATGGCGAAACGCAAGTGGCTACATTCGTTTTAGACAGGCACTACTATCATGCAACGGTTGTGTCCCCTTCTAAAGATCTTTTCTGCCAGTGACACCGAGTCAGTACCTTTCAGTCATCCTTTTGGGCCCTCTCGTTCTTTATTTACATGCGGCGCTCGATAGGCATGCGACGGATGACTTTTACAGCCTTACCCGACAGTCGGTGGCACAGTCAGTCGAGATCATCAGGAGGCAATACACCAAACACGAGGTGAACAGTACAAAACCGGAGGGGTAAGGCTTTTCGACATCAAGCTCCCGTGTTCCCTGCCCGACATGTTCTTCAACGTTGCCGTTTTCGCCAGCTTGTTGCTCGCTGTCGTGGTTCTGGTAGTTCTGGGTTAGGCGCACGCACGCTCTCCCGTCACTGGTTGGACTCATTCTCAATCCAGCGAACGTTGAGACGTCTCCTACCACGGGGAGCCATTACACGAAAGCGACGTGGCTGGTTCGACCCTTTCCAAGGGCAATGTCCGTGATATCTTCCTGGCTTCCCGTCACTGGCACATACCCTCATCCTCATCCCGGTTTAACAGGGAACGTTCAACTTCATCACTACAACCGTTGTCGTGCTTCACATAACGGGTAACAATAACTATAGCGTCAGCTTCTGGATCCAACTTGATTCCGTCGATTGTCCGAGTGGTCCTTCCATGCTCGGCGTTACAGCGACATCCGGATCCAGCCAACGAAATATAACGGTAAGGTGGGATGGAGCGACGCACTCACCCCACCTTCCCGTCCCTGCTACGATCAACCTGATATTCAAAGCCCTCTCAGTTCGACTCCGAACATATAGATTTGGTCATCAAACCTGGAGGTAGCCAATCTCACCCTCTCCGTCGACCCATTCTGGGGTTCCCGTCTCGCGTCCATGTATAATATCAGCGCCAACACGGTGTAGTCAATTTCTTTCGATGCTACTTGCGGACAGAGCATCGCATTGCGGGTTCAACCCAACGACTATCTCCAGTTTCCCCGTTCCCGACTTTGGATTATAGGCGCTAGAGCGATGACCCATGCGATGACAGGTATACCTCCTTTGATGGCACGATTCTGATCAGTACCACGGCTAGAGGATCGACCCACGTCATTGAATACAAGGACAGCGTGACCGTTTAACGAGGTGGTTTTGTTGATTGCTGGGAGTGTACGTGTATATGATACTCGTCCGTCCATTTGTTGCTCACGATCACGCGAGCGAGATAGCTTAGGGTCGTGAGTCGTGCGTGTACGCGTTTGTGTCACATTTCAGTGTATATATCCATGGGGGCATATGACACGGAGGGAAACTTGGCGTTGTGCTGTACCCTGGATGGACCGTATCCGAAATGTGAAACGCGGAGACTTGGATCAGCCCCGAGATCGCTCGCCATCAAACTTAAACGCCCAATGTACCGAGTTAGTCGACCAGGCTCATAGGTGTCGACAAATACCGCGGGCGCACATCTTTCGAGATCAATCTTATCGCTCGTTCCTGTGGTTCTCCTTTTTCCTTTCCGAGCATCAGATACAGTGTTGTAATACATCGAGATCAAGCAGGAACACATGAGACACCAATATCAACAACACGATCACCAACTCTCCACAGGTTCCGGTTCAGGCGCCCTCGTCCAATCAAATATCCCACCACGATCGAGGAACGACTTTTCATCGAACCCCGAATCAAGGAGGGCGGTCTCGACGCCTACTTTGAGAATCGATCGACCAGCTTTCTTCCTCCCGTCGCGACAGTCCAAGAAGCTGAAACGGAGTGGTCGTCATCTCGATGACAAGCCGAAAACTCGTATTACGTACCACATGTTTTCGTCAATGAGCAGGTACGAATCCTTCATCGCCTCGTTGTCCTCTGGGACGAGACACGTCCGTTCCTTGTGTCGATCGAGGAAAGCCTTGTATTGTTCTTTTGTGACCGTCAGGTGGCGCGCATCGCGAAGAGAATTGGTTTCCGAGCCCGTGTTCTCCGAGTCGAGGAGCAATACTTGAAAGACCTGTCGTGGATCAGCCATGAGCTATCGCGTAAGATGTGGCGCTATAGCGAACCTTCCAGCGGAAAGGGGCGATCTCTTCGATTTGGTCGTTCATATCTTCCTCCCAGTTGTTGCTAACCAAGCCCGGGTCTGGTCAGCGTCGAGCATGGACGGAGAGGATGAGATACTTGCATCGTCACGACCGTGTTGATTTTTACCATGATGCCTCTTTCTTTAGCCCACTGTGCGACCCTGAAGACGGTGTTGATGTGCGTGGCTGCGGTGCCGTTTTCTGCTCTTCCTTGTTTGAGGTTCGTCTCTACGTCGAATGAATCGCAACTGATGGCGATCATGTCGAGATATTTGCCATACGTGTCCAGCCACTTTTCGGTCACTTTCGACGCGTTGGTCACGACAGAACACGACTCGAGGTGAAGCTCCTCTTTGCAGAACTTGAACACGTCGCCGATGTAGCGGGGTTCGAGAAACGGTTCACCACCACTGATATTGAGTTTCTTCATCCCCGCTTCGGCGAGGAGACGAAGGGCACGTTCTGCTTCGTCAAAGGGGAGGAGAAAGCTACTGGTAGAAGTATGGAAGCAAAAGTCGCATTTGTAGTTGCAGACGCGGTGGGGGAACCAGTTCACGGAGACGGGTACGAAACCCGGGTTTGGCTTTGGAGCGGGGGTGTGGAGGTGGGAGATGTCGAGCCAACGGAAGACCATGGTGCCCGTGTAGATAGAAGGGGAGCTAATGCGATCTTGGTTCCTTACATACTGAAAAAATTCTCGCCGGTCTAACACATGACGTTGGGACAGGTGTTACTACGCTTGACAGGCTCATAACCCATAACGTCAGGGCACCCAGTTCCCAGTGTATCGTTATGGCTGTGCATAATGGCAAAGGGTGATATTCTGTGACATTACTTAATGTCACACTACACTGACCCTCGAACCCGTACTCCAGGATTGCTCTCCCGAGTTGCTTGCGGATTGCCAATGCCTGCACCCCTGTAATGCACAGTTCTGCGTCGTCGTCGTCGTCGTCCGAATCGATCTCAATGACCTCCCCTCTTTCCAGCGCCATCTGGTATTGTACGACATCCACACTCTCCCCGGACCTGCCAAAAGATCCATGTTGCGAATCTCAGCCTCTGATGGATCAAGTAACCCATCAAGAGTCGGAGTGAAAATGCAGTTTCATGACCCGAGGGAAGCAACGGATTGCACGCGCTCGTTTTCTACTCGGAGAGGGAAATCACAGATTAGCGACCAGCCCTGTGTGCTGTAATGGACACTGAAGGTAATTCCGAGGCTACCCTCATAGTCATCAAACCACTCGAACAGGCTACAATGCGCTGGCCAGGACTCGAAATCCACATTTCGCTCCGTCTGCAGCTACCGCAACTCGAGTCAGTAGCTCCATGATAGTGCACATGTACCGATCAATGATCCCTAATGAGCAAAGGTTCTCCCAATTTGACCGAGCCGACATAGGATCCCCCCAGAATCCAACGCAAAACAAGGGAAATGGATTATGAGCATATCAACTGTCCATGTACAAAGGGTACCATTCTCGGTGCAGGGCACTTATTTCAAGAACAGGGTCAATATGCAACGCCTTGAGCGACGAATAGAAATACAAGACACATACCACGATGATGGTATGGGGTACTCGAAGCCACCCCATTGGTTCGACGTCGCGGCGTGAGACGGGAAACTACATGGAGACAGACCGGAGAGAGCGTTATCGAGGGGATACATGAAACAATTTCAGTCGGAGATCAATTTTGAATCCTTCTCAACGCTTTTCTGAGGGGACGATGGACAAGTCTCTGAGTTATGATTGCACCGAGTGACTTGGATTCTCATCCTTGAGAGCAATAGACACAGTCCTTTGGTGTAGATCTTTCGCTGAGTTTCAAAGTGTAGTGTAGTTTTGCATTGACCACCAACACATGACCAGGTTCATGCACTGACCTTGCACACATCCACCCCATGTCAGAGTCCCTCTACGCGTCGTTCGCGCGAGTTCTCGCTCTGTGTCAGAACACAAAAGAAGATCTGTCCGCTCTCCTCGATCCCGTCGGAGGTTTTGCTCCCAGACTACGACAGCTATGTCGCGATCAGTCAGTACTCTATCCATATCCCAATACACCTCCTCTTAGACCGTATTTCAACCAGAGTCGAAGAACTGGAGTCCGCCCCCACTTCGGACGTGTATCGGGTCGAACTAGAGGCGCTGCGAATGGAAGCCAACACCTGGGGCCTACTTCAAGCCCTCATGCCGTGCGTGGACCCGTCTCTTCCGTTCGTCTAGTCATAAACTCCATGCAGCGCCCGCAAAATAGAGCCAGAGCACCACCTCAACCCGCGGATCGTCCTCGCACAGAACCCATTCACGCCAACCCAGACCCTCGCGCAAGTGATTATGCACGCGTCGCCCTTGCTCTCGGAACTCGTCATCGTACGTGAGTGGCTCCACGAGACCGCCTCGTCACCGCAACATCCCGAAGCCACGACCGGGTACTGGAAATTTACGAAGCACAACGTGATGCAGGCGTTGCGCACTGGACATGGCATCAGAGAGGGACTTGTCACCGAGTTTGATCCGGATGCGGTGAACAGAGGGGATGGAAAGTCGTTGGCCGCGGATGACGCGGTGAGTACATGGTGTGTCGGTGGGTCCGTGAACTGAACGTGTCTTGGCTAGGCATTCGAAAAAACGTTGACGCAATCCTTGTATTCGTTCGTACGCGCTGGGAGATTAGACGAGGCGGTCCAACTGTGTCGGAAGGCTCACCAACCATGGCGCGCAGCGAGTATTCGCGGCTCGTTGCTCTTCCAGTGGCGAGCGATCGGTAGGTTACAGGTCGCTGGATGTACGTGCGTGTGCTCAAGATCTACCCAGCAAACGAACCACGCGAGGAGGGCTTCGAGGATGAAGATGATGCAGAAGGCTGGCAGGGCAACAGGCGCCGGCGACTATGGAAGTCGACTTGTGTAAAGGCTGCACTCAATGTAAGGGGGTGCCATCTTCGTTCCCATCCAATTGTCTGATACCCTGATAGCCCAACCTACCCGATCCCGAGCGTACATTATATGCGGCACTTGCGCCAACCCCTCAAACATTCAACGTTCTCAAGTCAGCATGTCGGACATGGGAAGACCACTTGTGGGCTCAAATAAGTATATTATGCGAAGAAAAGCAAACCGCGGAGATGATCAAATTGGGAGGAGGCTACTGGGAGGGTGGATTGGAGACACTCCAGGATTTGCCCGTATCCGCGGAAGATGCGGACGAAAAAGAGGAGGAGGAATGGGAGAAGGAAGCAAGCGCGGCATTGGAGACGCTGGGTGGCGTCAATGTTGACGACGGGTGGGTTATTCGCCCCCTCACTTCTGGTGCACTTGTTGAGCAACAATCCGGTCAGTTCCCCCGCCGATAATGCATTCCATGTCTCTCAGTTAGCCATCATCCTCGACCGGACAAGCTCGTTGTTGGAGACTTTTGCAACTGGCCTGAGGGACGGTCTATATGATTCTGAATCATCGGAGTAAGCATCTTGCTTTTCTCAGTCGAGAAGGTTTATGAATCCGTGTGTTAGATACCCCACGATGACGCGATTCTTCGCTCACTTGTGTCTCTTCTTGCAACTGATTGATATTCCTGTACCACCGTTGGCCACTCAGGTGGTTCTGGAAGCCTATCTTCAGGTTCTCGAGGTCAGTGTCGGTTTTGTAATCGATCCGAATCCACGCGCTTACTCTGAACCTAGCGTGCTGGTCAGCGTGACCTCATCGCCATGTATGCAGGCGCATTAGGTGATAACGCTGTGGAGCGTTATGCTATGTTCCTTACTTCCCTCGATATTTCCGCCGACATTGGAGAACGAAAACTGGCGCTGACGCGTGCACGCGACCACGGTCTTGACGTAGACCGTGTTGCCATTGTCACCGCTGAACGAACGATTGAGAAGTCCTTTGATGTGCGTGATGTTGTTTTGGTTCTTGACTTGTGTTGATATGCGATCCGCTAGTTGCTACCTCAGTTGAAAGGTCCACTTCCGTCGATCATTGCACTGCAAAATCCACCATCAGAGGTGGAGGCGTTGCTACTCCGTTCGATAGAATGGACAACCTTTATGGAAGCTACTTATGATACGGCGCTCGAACAAGCCACGGTCATATTGCGATACTTCCTGGGTATGTCTATTGTTCTGGTCCTATTCTGTCACCCATACATGTCAAGGTTCTGGACGTGTTGCGTTAGCGCGTGGCCTTTTGGACATGTTGCCGCGTGAACTTGCCTCTATCGATGAACCAGACGAGCGCGCAACAGAGTATCTCCACTACAGACAATTTTTCAATGTATGGGGGCTTCTCGACAGAGTGGTAGAGTGTCAGTCATTGCAGGCCTCTCTGATGAACAAGGATACTCGAATAGCCTGGTTAAAGGACTACAAGGTAGACCGGCGCTTTTGATCCTTCACCCGGCTGATGATGTTTCCATCAGGGGCTCATCGACCAAGCATACGAGTTCGTCGTGAAGCTCCTCACTTCGGATTGGATGCTACCGGAGCAAAACAACCTTGCTGGTCAGTGCGGCCTGTCATCCGCTATCTTTGCTTCTATGATACCTACAGATCGTCGGCATCGTGAAATGCTACGCATCCGGCAAATTTACATACCCGAGCTGATTCTGCGGTTACACGTCATGCTTTACTCCTCGAGGGAGCATATACCAGGGTTCGATTCTATCTTGCCAGCGTCGTCCTGAAACTGACGCACGTGATAGGAACCTCAAAGTGGCACTCGAACTCGCCAACACCGTTGCGGATTCGCGATACAAGCTCTATGACGATTTCTTGCATCCCGACGGACGGAGGCTTGCAGAGTACCTAGGCGCGGTTAGGCAGGCTGTGTTGGCGGGGCTGGAAACCGGTGGCTCGGATCCGTTCAAGGTTATCTCTTCCTGACGTTGTGTTTCT
Organism: Sutorius aff. eximius; assembly: GCA_038088915.1. Taxonomy (NCBI): domain Eukaryota; kingdom Fungi; phylum Basidiomycota; class Agaricomycetes; order Boletales; family Boletaceae; genus Sutorius; species Sutorius aff. eximius. The sequence continues at coordinate 30,222 of JBBPJV010000223.1, forward strand.
TCACGGACTTGACTAGAGACCTATGGAATGGATATAAGACCGAATCTATGTATACGATGCTCGCTCCCAAGACCGGGCAAGCGAGGCCACGACGGCTGTCAGCGTTCGCTGAGGCAATAAGACGAATCCACAAATGGGCGGTGTCAGGGCACTTGACGTGTGATTATGAATGGACACTCGTTGTCAGGTCTGGGGAAACCGCAGCGGGATTAATAACAGGTATCCATCTTGCACTCGAACCTCCATCATGGATCTCCTAGGCAAAGTTCTCAGCTACGCCGAACGGCTCCCCGAGGGCATCGACCGTGCTTACGATCAGGTAGTTGGTACGTCCGACGTCCTTGTGCGATGGTGTCGTTCCCCTCATCGCTCCATTCATTGTGATGCACCAGGTCTCTTGGACCCTGATCGTGAGTTTCGTCAAGCGTTCGCTCTGGAGGTTCGATCTGACCACGATTTGGTGCCACCACGGTACATGTGCTTCAGGTCGTCACGATAGCCCGCAGGAGAAACTCAACGATGAGATTCGAGCCAAGATCAACGCCAGCCATCGTTTCGGAAGCTTTGCAGGCCAGAGGCAAGAGAACGCCATCAAGTGGTACGTGGCATAACCCCTTTAGGTGCTGCGGTGGGGCTGAACGTGAAACGTGCGCGGTCCCTTTTGGGTGGTCCAGGCACATTGATGGACAGGATTACTTGTGGGCTGTGTCGGAGATGCTGGACAGCGCGCGAGACGTTATTTTTATTTTGGTGGGTGATTTGTCGGATGGGTTTTTTGCGGCGAAGGTTGAGGTGCGTCTAGGATTGGTGGCTTACGCCGGAATTGTATCTCCGGTAGGTGTTGTGGCGGGGATAGAGGACGGGTGGGCTGATGGACTGTCCCCCAGCCGGCCCCCGGCGCAGAACGAACAGTGGCGCCTCGATAGGCTGTTGCAACGCAAGGCGGAGGAGGGCGTCAAGATTTATGTCGTGGTGTACAAGGAAGTGACGCAGACGATGGTGATGAATTCGAAGCATACCAAGGTGAGGGTGGGGCGTGGCGTGGGCATGGTGCGGGGATTTGGATTTGACGTGGTCGACAGGCCGCGCTGGAAGCGCTCCATCCGAACATTGCGTGCATGCGTCACCCCGATCATATCGGTAGCAAGGGTACGTTATGCCGAGCGTATGTTTCGTAGGGTGTTTCTCATGCGGCATCCAGATACCGTCGAGTTTTGGTCCCACCACGAGAAGGTTTGGTCGTCATAGTTGGTGGAGCGTGCGCTCATGCATGGTTTCTGTGCAGGTGGTCGTCATCGACAATCATAGAGCTTGCATCGGAGGATTAGATTTGTGTTTTGGACGCTGGGATACCCACAATCATCCGTTGGCGGACGTTCACCCGACTGACTTTGCTCGTACTCTGTTTCCCGGACAAGACTACAACAACGCTCGTTATCTCGATTTCCAGGACGTTCCCAACTACATTAGCAATGCCGTCTCTATCCTAGAGACCCCGAGGATGCCCTGGCATGATGTAAGTCGTTTCTTGGACGCGGGGATTCGGATTGAGACATGCTGTAGGTCCACATGACGATATGTGGGTCTGTGGTGCTCGATATCTGTCAGCATTTCGTAGAGCGCTGGAATGAGGTTAAGCGTCGCAAGGTACGCGTCGGATTGCACGTTCCTGCCACCTCGGGCTTAGTTATGCCTTAGTACCGGGATGATCCGTGCGTGTAGACGAACGTGTCGTATCACCTCACTGACCCCTGATCACTAGCCATTACGATTGGCTTGCGCTTCCCCACAACGTACAGGTTGCTCCCGCCGAGGCTGTTGCGGGTACATACTCTTGTCCTGCTCCCCCTGTGGAAATCCCCGTTTACGTACGTCTAGGTCATCCCTACCGCGAACAATGGCACCGAATGGGGCAAAAGTTTAGACAACGCTTCCACCTCGAACGGGGCGACAGGGTCGAACCCCCATACACACCACCCCCGCATGGGACGTGCCGTGTCCAAGCGGTGCGAAGCGTGTCGGATTGGAGTCACGGCGTCCTTACGGAACACAGCATTCAGAATGCTTGTACGTCTGCGCTTCCATATCGTAGGTGAACAGACGGGACCCGTTATCTGCAGATATTCAATTGATTCGGGAAGCCAACCACTTCATCTATATCGGTAAGTGCCCGCCTTTTCTTGCATTTCTATCTCCTATCGCGTGTTAATGGCCTCGTGGACAGAGAACCAATTCTTGTGGGTAGTGCCTCCCTGTTTGGCGCTGCGTCAGGCTGATCGATGTATTCAGTATATCCAATACCCGAGATGAAGGACCAGTGAAGAACCAGATTGCGAGGGCTTTAAAGGATCGTATCATCGAGGCTGCTCAGGCTGGGAAGAAGTTCAAGGTCAGCACGGCAACCGAGGTGGAGTATCAACGTCGGCTAATATGGGGCGCTCCGGTGTAGGTCGTCGTCGTCATTCCCGAGGTCCCAGGATTTGCGGGGGACATCAAGAAGGAGACGGCGATAAAGACGATCATGGCAGCTCAGTATCGCACCATCAATAGGGGCGGCCACAGTATCTACGAGGAGATCCGCAAGGCTGGTTACGAGCCGTGGGTGTTTCCCGCGCCACTTGCGCGTTTCAGGGGTCTGACGAATCGCCGTTAGGATGGACTACATTCGGTTCTTCCATTTACGCTCGTATGACCGCATCAATGCGCCCATGTGTGAGTCGGCTCCTGTATTTGTACCGCCCGTTCTGACGGAAGTGTTTCTGGTGGATGACAGCGACCCTGATTGCGCAAATGGAAGAGTTTTCAGGGGTGACGTTCCATGAGGCGCAGATCGCTCTCGCACGCCAGTGGGTGGGGAGGAACTTCTTCGGCAAGGACGCCCCGCGGGAGGTGTATGTCAAGGTTCCGCAGGAGGCCAATACTGGGACTGTGGTGGCAGAGGAGGGGTCCGTCAAGAAGGACAAGGTGCCGTTGCCCGAGTCGATCGAGGCTGCGAGGCAAGTGATTGCGCGGTTCGAGGCAGGTGCGCAAAATGTGAGGTCAGACGGGGTGGTGGCGGATTCGGTGTCCCATCATGCATTGCAAGGGAGAGAGTCGTTGTTGGACGAACCGTGGTTAGGGTCGGAGGAGGAGGAGTTGGATTGGTAAGCGGATCCGCGTTCTGGAGTGGATGGGAACTCAAGGGTGGGACAGCTATGTCTCAGAGTTGCTCTACATCCACAGCAAAGTGATGATCGTGGACGACAGAGTTGTCATTGTAAGTGTCCCTTTCGTGACTGGATGACTGGGGCTAATGAGCGGCCCAGATGGGGTCCGCCAACTTCAATGATCGCAGCCAAAGGGTGGGTACTAGATTGTGCCCCGTGTCGTGGGTCTTGGGCTGATGACTGCGTAGGGTGATGGTGACTCTGAGATTGCGCTCGTGGTAGAAGACGACGAGACGCTTCGGACGACGATGGATGGGCGTCCGTACATGGCAGCACGGTTTGCTGCGACTTTGAGACGGAAACTG
>JBBPJV010000224.1:0-33603 GCA_038088915.1 Sutorius aff. eximius
CCATTCAAGGAAGGGGATAAGGTATGGCCCAAGGCACGGAACCTCCACTGCACCCTAGCCAATCCTAAGTTCGTGCCCAAACACAAGGGTCCATTTGTTGTCACCCAGAAGATTTCCCCAGTGTCCTACCGCCTTTCACTTCCACCCTCCTGGAAGATCCATCCTGTATTCCACACATCCCTACTCACCCCCTACTCTGAAACAGATATCCATGGTCCCAATTTCCCACGACTGCCAGCAGAACTAGTAGAGGATGAGGAAGAGTATGAAATCGAAAGGATCTTGCGACACGGCGGAACCCCACAATCCTACCGTTTCCTAATCAGATGGAAAGGCTATATGTCTGAAGAAGACACATGGATTAACAAAGAAGACCTATCCCACGCATCCGAACTCTTATCAGACTACAAACTCCGTCATCCCAAAAACTTCCTGAAATCATCCACTGTCCCCTTATCCCATAGAAACAAAAGAAACACCCCAAAACAAAAACAAAAACAGATAAAAAACCTAGAAAGAAAACAACACCATCATCACCCACCATAGATCCCCTTGCCCCAGCCATCGAACTCACCTTTGCCCGACTCCAAACCTCCCTGACCACTTACCTAATGGCCATTGATATGCATGCTTCTTCTGTTTCATCTATCATTTCATCTATTGACCCTGATTCCTCTGCATCCTCTACTAGTACCAAATCCTTAGATAGCTCCCAGGAGTGCTCTGAGCTGTCCCCTTCGCAAGACCCCTGCTTCCTGAGATCTCCCTCCTTACCTGTGTACCCTACCATCATCGTCAATGAGGATGGAATTACCCCCGTTCACATTCCTTTTGTTGCCCTCCCAAACCATGACAAACCCATTTTGGATTCCTTCCCACCCTATATCCTCTCCTTCATATGTGACTCCTGACTCTCCATCCCCGTGGCTGCCCATGTCGATGCTAACTCCCCCGCCTATCTTCTCTACTCTGCCCTACTTCACAACGAGAGACTTGAGACACTCACCCATGCCGGATCCATTCCCCTGTTGTCCAGAGTGGTGCGAAACATTGTCCACTCCGTCTATGAGAATATGTCCATCACCCTCCTCGTGCTGGCCTGGCAGTTCCAGCTTGACAACTTTCTCTCAGATGTTGAATATTACACCAACGATCTCGCCCATCTCCCCATGCCCAATCCATATCCTGAACTCAGAGCTGTCCCTCCTGGCCTCAACCTCATGGTGCGCATCAGACAGGATGCATATCTCACTGGTGGCCATGGCACCGTCCCCCTCCTTTCCTCTCACCCCCATTACCACGAGGCTTGTTTCCACTGCCGCAGACTGGGACATTTCCAGGTTAACTGCCCCTATTATACCTGCCCCATCTGTGATATCACCTCCCCCAGTCACAATCAGTCCATGTGCCCAGGCAACCCGCTTCCAACACACCCTCGTCAGATCCCTGCAGCACCCTCTCCAACCCTGACCCTTGTGTCTCGACCCTCCCCATCCAAGCAAACAACTCACATCGGTCATGCACTCTCTCCCCCTCCCACCAGAAGGCAACCCCCTAGAGCTCCATCCCCGTACCCCTCCTTCTCAGCATATCGGTCAACCCCCCAAAGCGAAGGCCAAGTTGACAATGAGGAAATGGAAGGGGAAGGCGAGGGAGACAACACCGACCTAGAGGATGGTGAGCTAGTCCTCCCCATTCCTGAAGTCATTCAGGCAGACAACCCCAATGGGTACATCTGATTCCTCAACAGATCTCGGAGATACTAAGGGGGTATTGTTACGACAGCTCATGGAATGCCCTGGTAATGTTTTTCTCTTCCTTATCCCTGTACTAAAGCCATGCACATCCCGCACTCAGACTACCTACTTCCTTTGCCCCTATCTCCGGACTACCTGATAGGAGCTTCCTCCACCCATTCTCAGTACCTCCACTGACCCATCTGGGCATGAGGTCTCTACTTAGTCTTATCCTGATCATTCCATTCCACGTTAGGACATGGAACTCCGTTACTTACCTTTCCCCATTTCCTTTGTCTCACTTACACCTGATCAGTCTTCATCTGGGTTCGCCCCATTTCACCTCCATCCCCTTTCTAGGGTTTTCCCCTGATCAGGTAGTACTACCCAAGTCTCAGTTCTCCTTCCTCAGAGTTCATTGAGATTCCCAAAACCCGGTAGTAGTTGTATATAAACCACCCGCATATATCCCTGTACACTAGTCTTAGCGTAACCAGAATACTACGCTTGTCAACTCTCCAGTCCGTCTGTGCATAAGTCCAGCAGAATCCTTAGATCCTTTTTGTGCTCCATCTGTGCATAGTCCAGTGGAATCCCTCAATCCCTCATGTTCCGCCTGTGTATAGTCCAGCAGAAGTTCCCCTTGACCACCACTAGCATGTATAAACAGTCATGACCTACTCCAAGTCAGACTAGGCATAACACTTGTTACGAAAAAGCCCTTTTCCTGCACATTTTCTACATATTTTCCTATGACTTTACGAACACTTTATGAATTAGCCCCTATCCCATGACCCCTATGTCAGGACACCCTTCCCAAGATCCTCCTCCCATAACTGTCACCCATCACCAGTCAATAGGAACATATGCAACCATTGCCATGACAACTGCCATCAGTTACCTTGACAACCATCTGTCAAGCAACTGTCATGCCAACATCAATCCCGTTGCATCCCACTCCCCTGGTTGACGTGACCACATGGGCCTGTCAGTGCCCACTGTCATTGGGGATGTCTCAGGTTGACACCTGTCATGGTCACTACGTTACCATTGTTCTACCAGTATAGCAGTAGCATTAGTCATGTAGTAGTCAGAAGTCTATATAAACCCCTCGTGTCACAGACTGGAGTCCCCAGTCTAGCTCACTTGGGCATATCTGGGATTCACCTCAGGCCTGATTGTGAGACATCTAGCACTCACTTCTCCTCACCACCTTCACCCACAGTATTCGTCCCATGTGTTCTCTCATTCATATAAATGTTGCTGGGCGTCATAGCCAGTTCTTTGTTCCACCCCAGTGTTGTTCAGTTCCACTTGGCCTTTGTTGGGTCTCGTTTCAGTGCTGGCCTTGCCTATTGAGCCCCTATTTCCATGGGGGTGCCTCGTCCTGGTTGTGTTCCAGTCACCATAAAGTGCTGTGGTCCTCCTCATTGGAATGGGATGAATCATTGTCCTTGTTCATATCTGATGCACTCAAAGTGCTCTTCCATTTCTGAATATTTGTTTAGGGTCTGGTTGAAGGTCAGATCCCCATCATTCTGTAGTATGGCAGTGTAAATTTTGAAGTCTATGGCTTTGTGGAGTAGTCACACAGCCATCTCATCATCGATCTCGATCTCCTCTTTCAAAAACTGGAATTCATTGAGAAACTCCACAGTTCTGCGATTTCCTTGTCAGAGATATTCAAGCTTAGCATAAGCTTGTTCCTTGTAGTCAGATATCTTGAAATACTTCTCGATATCTTTCTTAAGATCATCCCACTTGGGCCATTTATCTTTAGTAAGCCCTTTTGAGATGCATAGGTGGGCAAAGGCACTTGCATCACCAGACATGCACATGAGTACGGCTGCGGCCTTCTCCTTGTCTTCCCTCAGTGGATGCCATTTTTGTGTTGACACCCATAGTTCCATAAACAACCACCATTTCTTGAATGTGGCTCTTTTGCCATCCCAGATTCCAGGGTCTGAGAATTTTTTGTCAAAACCCTTTGCAGCATCTTCTGCCTTGATAGTATTAGAGATCTTGTCGATCTCGTTTTTGATGTCATCCCAGGATGTGCTCATTGTCCATAATAGTATGTGGTGTGAGGGCATTGATAAGATTTACAGAGTTTGTATGAAGGGTGGAGGGAACACATTATCTGATTAGTGAGAACTGTCTGATCTCATGGATTTATTTTCTTGTTCCACCAGATGTCTGCAAGCCAGTCGTGTGTGAATAGAATGGTGGGGTCTCCATTTGGGTAAAGAGCAGTGAGGGGGGTGAGAAAGTCTTCTAGCTTCTGAGTTTTGAATGGATCAGAGCAATGAGGGGGCATAAAACACTAAAAAAGAAAACTAGGTCTCTGGGGGCAGCTGGGAGGACCATTGACAAGATAGGACAGGGAACCCTAAGGTAGGAGGCAGTGTTTTAATGTCACTTCCGACATGGAAAGGAACTGGGTTGTTGATGGCTTTTTAGCACCATCTCACCAATCAAAAGGCACGCTTGCAGCTATGCATTCAAGGGGCCCCTAATGCACTATGGGGAGAGCAATGTTATCTGTATTTCTAATGGCAAACAACTGTATGACTACTGTTTGAAGGGTGTATGCCCTGAGCCTGTCAAGTGGTGCTCCTGCTTATTCTCCTTAATCCTGGAGTCGTGGATTCAACCTCATAAGAAGTCTAGTTCAAATGAAATGGAACTAAAGCCTAAGCCTAAATGGACACGAGGTGAAACCCTCGAGAGAACATGGTGTGACATTGTGCAATGTTTATTGATGAAGAGGAATGAGAATAGAAAGGAAACTCATGATACAATGACCATGGGCAAGGATAAGGAGAGACTAGATATTCCACACAGGCCTAGGAGTAATCCCAGATAATGCCCAAGTGAACTAGACTGGGGAACAGTCATAGTACCACCCAGGTATATATACATATGTCAAGAGTATTACTAATACATGACTAATATATTGTGGAAATGGTACAATAGATAAGAGAAAGGTACAACCAATGGCAGAATGAGCTCTTATCCATGATGTCATAGGTCTAGACCAGTCATGTGATCTGACATCATAGAGTCCAGGCCCTAGTCACATGATTGTGAGAAGAGAAAGATAGGGGAAAGTCACATGACCTATTGTGACAAAATAAAGAGAAAAATGTATGGACTATGAGTGTTCAAGTGAGAGGTTAGGAAAATTAAATACATATTGTAACATAGGCAGCCTGGGGGAAAGGCATAAGGCCAAACCCACCTCCTTATATACATGTAAGTATTAAGGTTAAAACCCAGAATGATAATACTGGGAATAAAATGAAACACTAAGGTAACCAAGGACCTTCCAATCAAAATATGATCTGTCAACATGAAATATCCCCAAGGTTACCATGGGAAACCCCAAAGGATATGGTTGATGGGTGCTATAGTAACATAGCAACCATTTGCCAACCTGAAACACTTCTCATGTCAAGTATGACAGAGAAGTTGTTTCATGACAGGTGACAGTGACTGTGCTGTAACCATAGCAACAGTCTGTCAAGGATCTATCCATATTCTTCTCTTATCTACCTTATCTCCCTGTCCTATCAGGGTAGAGATTAGATAAGATTAGATAAGATCGGAGAGCACAAGTTCTAGCCACTCATCTCTAAAGTGATATAAAAGTTAAGACATGGGAAGAGAAAGTAAACTGACCTTTGTGGTGTCATGGATAAAAGGTAGAAAACACCACAAATTCAACAATAGGTATGAAAGAGGAGATATAAGAAGGCCTCATGCCTCAAAGAGGTCAATGTAGGTACTATGGATGGTAGGAACAGGTGTTACCCAAGTAGTCCAAAGTGAGTAATGTAGGGAAAACGGTAGTCTGCAGAGATGGGTTTAGTACAGGGATAAGGAGGAGAAAAGAATTACCAGGGCATCCCAAGACCTAATCATAACAGAGGCCTCATGTCTCAGGAGAGGTCAGTAGAAATGCTACAGATGGTAAGAGGTGATACTATCCAGATATTCCAGGCAGGTAGTACAGGGAAATGATAGTCTGTGGATTAGAACTCATTCAGTACAAGGACAGAGAAAAGAAAAGAATTACCAGGTCAGACCAGGACCTAATCATAACATGCCCCATCTGCCACAAACAACCCCTACCTATACCAGACCTCAACTCTATCTTCCTCACACCTGTGTTTCTTTGTTATGACTGTTCTGGATAGGACCAGATGTAGCTCTTGATAAATCACCTACAAGGAGTAGGGTCAAGGGTTGGCAGCGATGAGTGTGCAAGGAGCTGCCTTAGGTGTGGCAACAAGACATGTTCAAAGGAGTAACTATCACTCAACAGTGGATAGAAGACTGTCAAGGATGAGTGACAAGGGTGGCAAGAGATGCCCAAGTGAAGGGGACTAATAGCCCAATAAGAGAAGGAATGCAGTATCCAATGAAGGAGAACAAAGATGTCCAACAAGGGTTGGGATGCAATGCCCACAAGAGTACCCCCTTTGTAGAAGGAAGTCAAAGAGCTAGTCTCAACAAGGTCATGCTAGGCAAAGCCCAGATTGTTACAACCAAGCCCCAGAGGGATTGGGCAGAAGGTATGGAGCTGTTGCTCCACCCAGTGGCAAGGAGCACAGTACTCCTAGAGGTCGGGGATCCTGGAAAGGACTACCAGGAGGAGGAACAGTGTGAGCCTGATAGACGGACAGGCTAGAAGGCATAGGAACCCTAGAGGATTCAAGGGAGGATCGGGAGGCCACAGGGGAAGGCCTGAGGACAAGGGAACTGCAGGAGGAATACTGCAGGGGATGAGGACAAAGGCCAACGTCAAGTTGGGGTGAAGAGGACATCGAGGGATCAATGTACGACAAGGATGATCAGCCACAGGCTGATAAATGAAGGACTTAATGATAGTATGAGACTCAGGAAGGGAGTTCAAGGTTTGGGAAGAGACCGTGAGGAGAGGTCCGAAGGATGGTGGTGGTCACAGTGCCAGACTGAGGGTCGACGAGATGCACACAGTGCAGTGGTGAGATAAAAGCTAGTATTGGGATATCGGAGGTAAGGACATGAGGGATGGGCAGAGATCAGACTAGACAAGTATGGGAGTACTATGTCCTAAGTACTGGATAGGAACTAGCATAAGGAATACTACAAGGAAGGCGCAAGTCTTATATAGTAAGGTGAGTGTGGGAAAGTAGTATCTGTAAGAGGAAGGAAAGAATAAAAGAGATACTAAGGTAGATTTCAATGAAGAGCTGAGAGGGGAGACGGAGAGATCTATGCTAAGAATACAACAGACAACCGTGGGTCTGAGGGTGAGAGATCTATAGTAAGAATACAACGGAGAGCCGTGGGTCCAGGGTAGACAGAAAGGAAAGGAATAGGTCATATTAGGATATCCAGTGGTAAAGGAAAAGGGAACATCAGGATTCTGTAAAGGGGACTCATGTAGGACATGAGGAAAAAGGCAATCTAAGATGACGAACCGTGAGGTGAGTCATTGGAAATGGTAGTCCATGATCCACGCTTGGTGGCATGGGAATGGCTATGAAAAGGATAATAGTCACGTGAGTAAAAGAATCATGTGATGGGCAAAATGTAGTCCATGGGGTTCGGACACCGAAGTGTAGAAACGGCTACAAGGTCTGCAATGTAGCGAGCATTGGGATGTGAGCTAGACTGTGAGACGAAGAGGGAAACCAAAGGAGTCTACAGGGTAGCAAGCATTAGGAATGTGAGCTAGACTGTTAGACAAGAGAAGTAAAAAAAGGAAACAAATCATAACACAGATGGAAGACAAGTTGTGATTGTAGATGGTAGTAGTACAAGAGAGAACTAGCATGGGGAAATAGCAAAGTGGCTATGGGGTTTATATAGTAATATGGCATGAGAAAGAGTTACCTGATAGGGTTTATTATGTAATCAAGAGGTGAGAGAAAGAACTAGTCATAGGGAAAGAAGATGCCAACCAAGCAAGTAGTAGATAAATAAGGGGAGTCAATGAGTGAGGTTGGCATCAGAAGGGAACTAGCATTCATAGGACATGTGGTTGGTAGTACAAAGAAAGAAAAAGAGAAATTGTAACATTCTTCACTACCATGACACCGTCAACTCACTTCCTTCATACATGTTCAAAATTCCACCAATCAAGGACATTTAACCTTGAAAAGGGAGTAATGACAAAACATTCTGATCCATTCCATTCTATCTCATCCCATCACATTTTTTAATGTTCCATGAAGTTCTACAAAGTTCTGTATGATGTCATGAATCCATTCCATTGTAGGAATAGTCAGAGATTACAATAGCACATGGATCATGTAGAGTGTTACAACCAGCCCAGGTAGGGATGAAGGCAATCCTAAAAGCAATGGGAGTTCAGAGGTTCAGGAGGACAGGCCTACTTGTGATGACAAGGCAGAAAGATGACAGAGGTTCAATGGTTCAAGAGGTCAAGAGGTTTTGAAGGCAAAAGGTCCACTTAGACAAGAAACAAGTCATTCAGAGGTTCAGGGGAAGCTGGGAATCAGGAGACAATTCAAGAGATAGATTTAGGGAGATCTAGCTTGGGATTTTCAAGTGGTTACAGGAGAGTTCTTATACTACTTGTATAGAACCCAATAGAAGGGGGAAGAACATGCCAAGGGGTTCCTTGATCAGTGGTTCAAAGAATAGAGTAGAATGTGATGGAAGGAATCATAGCCTGGCAAGTGGGAAATGATGGAAGGTGATGGAAGATGTGGCTATGGCAAAAAGAAAAGTAGTCCAGAGGAATTGAACACTGAGTTCAAGGGGTATGACAGGAGAAAGACAGGTAAGGTAAAGAAAGAAAGAAATTGTGACATAGAGTAGTATATATACAATTCTGTGTTGTATAGTAGAACCTCAGAATCAGTATTATTCTTTCCACCTATGATTATAGGCCTAGAGTTTAGGCTTATCCATAAGTGCATCTGACACAAATAGTGGGGTGTAAGTATATTATATTGATTTCCTACTAATCCAGTGCTTTTTTTTCAGTATCATGCTACTCAATATCCAATTCTATCCAAGATGGCTCATGACTACTTGGCTATTCAAGGATCTGCTACTGCTTCTGAGCATGCATTCTCTCAGGGTGGACTGACTGCAACCCTGTTGTGCAATACCCTTCACCCTGATGTGGTAGAAACCCTTTAAATCTTGAAGAGCAGCTATACAAGTGGAGATTTGAAGGCAAGAACAGAGGCTTTGCAATGGGAGGGGAAGGATTGGAGCATAGAGCTGGCCTAAAGTGTATGTAAGCACAAGGAAAATATGATTGAGAGAATTTACTTGAGGTTCAGGTTCAACCCTAGTGTAGTAGATTCAGGTTCAGGTTTAGGCAAAAGTGACCCTGAACTGAACTGAACTGAACTGAACTTTGGCAGCCCTATTTTTGAATGCAGCTTGAACATTTGAACTTCAACAGGTGATGCCAGGATGGACAATATTTCAAACATAGACCTCATTGAATTCTCGGGGCCCATGTCACAATCTTCAATTCCAATATGTATATGTAGTTCAGGGGTTATTTCACTGGTTTCCATCGCAACTAATCGGACAGGTCCATTCTGACACTTTGCCTTCAAGGTTGGCCAACCCAGCCACATAAGCATTATCGATCGTCCAGACAGTCGTCTTGTCGTTCTGCCATGCAGCGCTCAAGCACCGGCACACGGTCGTTGACCTCGACGGTCACTAGCTCAGACAAACCAGCAGACTATGTATACTTTGAGCGCAGCCCTGCTGGTTTTTCTGGCGATGCTACTCCACGAGCCAAGGCCGCCCAATTGAAGCTCGAGCACTTCTACAAGGTTGCCGTGGACGCCGCAATCGAACGAAACACTAGGTATGCACTGCCGACAACGTCATTTTTGACCGAGTAATATGTTGACGTACTCCCAAGGCGCGTAGAGCTGGAGAGGAGGCTTCAGGCGGACGTCATGATGTCAGATGAGAGGAAGATCCGCCATCTGCAGCAACTAGGGAAGAAAGAGTCGACATTTCTTCGCCTTCGACGAACGCGCTTAGGTCTCGACGACTTCAGGACGGTCAAAGTGATCGGGAAAGGAGCGTTCGGTGAAGTGTGTACCACTCTCGTATCCTGCCCGCCGCCTTATTCTGATCCCATATATAATTTAGGTTCGTCTGGTCCAGAAACTCGATACAGGCAAGATCTACGCGATGAAAACCCTCAAGAAAGAAGAAATGCTGAAGAAAGACCAGGTACGTTCTATTCTTGAGTAGTAGTCGGTTGCGATCTGACTCACTGCCTGGCTGAATAGCTAGCTCACGTTCGTGCCGAGCGTGATGTCCTCGCAGAATCCAATTCTCCTTGGGTTGTGCAACTTTTTTATTCCTTTCAAGATGCGCAGACGCTATATTTGATCATGGAGTTTCTTCCCGGCGGAGATCTCATGACCATGCTCATCAAGTACGATACCTTCTCGGAAGATGTCACTCGTTTCTATATAGCACAGTGTACTCTTGCCATCGAAGCGGTTCATAAACTCGGCTTTATCCATAGGTGAATGAATTTGTCCTCTTCTGGTCCAATTCACTCATCTATAATCTTCACCGGCAGAGATATCAAGCCAGACAATATACTGATAGATAAGGATGGCCACATCAAACTCTCCGATTTTGGACTTTCGACGGGTTTTCACAAACAACACGACTCCAGTTATTATCAGAGGCTATTGGATTCGACAAGCAATCCTCAATCACCCGCTGCCGCAGCGCGGAATAGCGTTATGGTGAACGCCATTCACTTGACCATGTCCAGCAAAGATCAAATCGCGACCTGGAAGGCAAACCGACGCAAACTGGTATGTCGCCCTTATCAGCATCTCATCAGCACTGATCGATACTACATAGGCATATTCCACTGTTGGTACGCCAGACTACATTGCACCTGAAATATTCCAGCAAAAGGGATACGGAAATGAGTGTGACTGGTGGTCCCTTGGAGCAATCACGTTCGAGTGTCTGGTTGGGTACCCTCCGTTCTGCTCGGAGTCGACGCACGAGACATATCAAAAAATTATGCAATGGCAACATTACCTGGCGCTTCCGGATGATGTTCACTTGAGCCGCGAAGCGGAGGATCTGATCCGTAGGTAAGAATGTGGACTCTTTCGCCTAGAGTGAGGTATTGATAATATTCTAGGCTTATGACTTCTCCAGACCGCAGGTTGAATGCCGATCAAATCAAGAGCCACCCATTCTTCTATGGAGTTGATTGGGATTCCATTCGCCGTATCGACGCCCCCTTTGTACCTAACATACGCTCGATAACGGACACGTCTTACTTCCCCACGGACGAAATCGACCAAAGCCCCGCGGAGATGCCTTCTGCCAGCGCGGGCGGAGCACAGAAAGATCTTGCGTTCCTCGGGTGCGTTGACAACTTTCGTGTGATGGTCCAACTGAAATCGGGGCAGATATACCTTCAAGAGATTTACTATTTCATCTCATGCTTTTTGAATCTCGTCTGGTTGATATATGTGGCCAGAGAGTGATAGCGGACACGGGTTCCGCGATGACAGGACCTTGGGTCTGTGCATACGTGTGTTGTCGTGACATCTCTCTGTATCATTCCATGGCTTGCTCTGTGTTGTGCACTGTGAACCACCTATGTTCAATATGAAACAAGGCTTCCGAAACCCAAATTGCACGGATGTATAGAGTTGGTCGGTTCAAATCAACTGTGTTATCATCCTAGCTCGCTTGGCGACAGTATCTAAACTCCCGTGTGACACGTTCAAGTTGCGTGACCAACGCACAATTAGCAAACCCCACACCTCCAAGCACCTGCTTTCCGGATGACAGACATCATTGATCTTACCGTCTCACCTCGACCCGAAGTCATCGAGATTTCTTCTGATCAGGAGAACACTCCTAGTCGCGGAAGCCGAACCCAAGAAAATAGGAAGCGGAAGAGGAAGAATGCACAAATACCCAGTAGCGCCGTCATTGCTAGCGCTAGCAGTTCTACCCAGCCCTCTGAGGCTTATTCACCAAAAAACGGAGCCAAAGATAGCGAACTCAATGAGTTCGGTCCCCCTATGTCGCCCCCCCTGCCGGTTTCTTCGTCTACTACTGGAAAACCCAACCTCTTCTTCTTCGATAGCGCGGCTGCTCCCATAGCTGGGCAGAAGGGCTCTCCTACTCCGGAACCTGCGGAATCCAACGGAGATGGTATTCAATTATTGCTACCATCACATGTGGCGATTTTTCGCGACGACGGACCAACTTCCCCCGTGGTACTCCCACCTCCAAAATTAAGCTCAGAGGACGGCGAATATATAGAGTACCTCGATTGTGAAGATCGCAAGGTCTGTCCCTCGTGCTTGTTATATCGTATACACCATAAACATTGGTTAAAGGCCCCCGGATTGGTTCGCTATTTTGAAGTTGAAGGAGAAGAATCCAATCAATTGAAACCCTCCATATTCAAGTGCAAGAATTGTGGCGCAGAAGGCAATCATAAGACCTATGAGTGTCCCACACAGATAGTAAGCCAGAGCATCTTAATCGACTACCATTACCCACGAGGTATATCAGTGTCTGACTTGTGGTGCTCGTGACGAGCACTCTACACGAAGTTGCCCAATCAGCAAGACTTGCTACACCTGTGGCATGAAAGGTCACATCAACAAAGTACGATTGTTATGCATGCATTGTGTTATTCCCGGTCATAAATATGTTACAGACGTGCCCAAATCGTTTTTCGACACATATGGCATCATCTGATTTTCATGGTGACTGTGATCGTTGTGGATCTACAGAACACAAGACGAATGTTTGTTCCGCCAATGCAGGATTGATGTGGGACTTTTTGCCTGAACAATGTCATTCTAGGAATGCCCAACCCTCTGGCGCATATACCAATACGTGAATGATGAGGAACGTATCGTGATCATACAGGGTCGGGAGGAGAAGAAACAACTTCCGATGGGCGAAGGAGGCGAGGGATACCTTAGTGTGGGGACGTGGTGTTACAATTGTGCAAACACAGGTCATCTAGGAGACGTGAGTGGAATTTATATGCTCAGTCTTGCTGAACGCCACGCAACATTAGGATTGCGATGAACTTCCACATCCTGCGACCTTTCCGACCGAATACTCTGCGTTCAGTTCCCACAACGTCATGTCAGGACCATTCTACGATCCTGCTGTCGAACCCTTTCCTACACAACGCGGGCAGAAGGAGCGAGAGAGAGAGACAGACTGGGATGCAAACGTTCCTACGGATGTGGGAAAACGGGGGAAAAACAAGGACAGAGAAAGGCTAGAAAAGAGGTTCCAAGAGCAGGAGGATCAAGGCGAGGATTGGTTCAGTGACATTCGGAATGCGAAGAGGAAAGGAATGAATCATCAAGCGCCACCGGAGCTGCGTGGAAAGACGCTGAAGTTTGGTTTATTCAAGGACGGGGCCCACGAGCCTTCCTCCCCCCCACGTTCATCGCCCACTAGTCGCAGTGGACCTAGCTTGCTCACACGGCTGAGCGATAGCCGTGGGGGGAGATATCACGGGAAGGGTGATCGTGATCGCGACCGACATGAACCATCGCATCAGCCCACCAATTCCCTTCGTATTCGCGGAGCCGCAACCGATCAAAGAAACCAGGATGGTAGGTACCCTAATTCGCACAGAACCGGATGGGAGAGAGGTCAAGATCGACGGGATAGAGGCAAGCCAACACATCGAGGCTCAAAGCGAGACTACGGCCCACGCTACAGAGGTGGTTACGATAGATGATGATTTGGACTTTAGAAGGCAGCTTAAACGCGTTGCACGGATGAAACGGGATTACCAGCCAGCCACACGCTTTCTGGTATTCCGCTCGAGACCGTGTGGCTCGCTTGCAATCTGCCGGTCTGGTGGCCCCAAGCATAATATGTAGTCCTCTGACACTCTGTTTTGTTCATCACGTACGTTTTTGGGTTCCAATCCCGATCATTGCCCACCGCGAATTACAATGTTGAGTGGGTTGATGGCCTCTCCGACACTCGACCTCGGCGGCCGATCGAGGAATGCATCCAAGCCCACATCTGCTATCGCAGACCCGACTGTAGAGGCTTCCGTCAGTCCAGTCACCCGCGCTGCGATCTCCATCGAGTATGCATCTCTGCGGCACGACAAGCATTGCCCAACAGGCATGTACGTTGCACCGTCCGTGGAAAGCATGCACATCTGGGACGCCGTTTTTTTCGTGCACAAAGGTGAGGGACGGCAATCCACAGCCCGAATAATCCGCGCCAATAACCTCTCTTGTGGGTTGTCCAGGCGATTACGCTGGCGCCGTTCTTAAGTTTGTCGTAACATTCCCCGACAACTACCCCGACCGATCCCCTACGGTGCATTTCGTTACGGATGTGTTTCACCCGCTCGTCGCAAGTCAAACGGGGATGTTCAATCTAATGGCGCGATTTCGGCCCTGGAGGTGAGTTGCTTCGCAGTCAACATAAACAGCAGACTAAAACTGGTATCCTCTAAGACCGAAGGAACATCACATTCATGACGTCTTGTACTTTGTAAAGACTGCGTTCAAGGCGCGCGGGCTTGAGAAACTGAATGAAATGGACGTGGTGAACAAAGAGGCTTTCAAGTGAGTATCGTTCGCATGTCCTTGCAGGCTCCGAGTCTCTGACAAGCTATCAGGTTGTGAGTCTAACCCATGCAATGCTGGCCCTGTTTCGTTCATCGTTGTCCCCACCTCATAGGTACACGGAGAACAGGTCTTCTTTCACGGCATTTGCGCAGCAATCCTCGCAGTTATCGCAGTCACCGAGCGCGCTCTATGACATTCCAAATTCAAGGAAAGCGTACTCGTTTCGTTTCGCTCCGATCGAGCCCGACCAAGTCAACAACGTTCTCGAAACGCTGTCGATTCGAACACTCCCGGAGAACTCGTCCTAGAATGCAATAGCTTTATCTTGCAATGGCCAGCCCATTACAGGGGATAACGATTGCAGCACCACTTTGTAGAGCAAGAGTTGAAAGGCACCTGCGATTTCGTGATCCCACTGTCCTGGCAGCTGTACAGTACTAATACCGTTTCAAACTCTAATAATACGGATAGACGTACCAATGTTTGCTATCAAGTTGTCCCGCATTACTGCCTTTCAGGCAAGTTTGCCACACGGGAATCTCTACTCAGATACACTCACCCTCGGTCGTCTCACAATGCTTTAGCACATCACCGGACTCTGACGGAGGGAGTACTCGCGGGAAGTCTCGGTTTTCATTTCCGAGTGACCGAGGATCAGATTCGAAAACTTAGATAATACGAAGGTTCAAACGTCGTTCTTGGTTGCATCGAGATAGATTCTATGGTACTTTGTAAGTAAAAAAACTAATTTCTTTTTTGAATTCTGGGGTGTTGATGGGGTGCTGTGTGGTGACCGAGGATGAATGCACCTCAAAGGCTGAGTAAAATTCCCGTGCGGCAGACTTGCCTGGAAAAGACATAAGGTTGGCCGTGGGCGTCCTGACCGACATAGCTAAATCCAGCGCTCCTTCGAGTCCAAAGACGACCACTCGTAAGGCCTGGCGCCGATCTACAAACCGTAGCCAAGTTTGAAAGCACTCAACCGGGTTCAAGAAATTCACTGGCTCTTTTATGGTCGACCTCCGTCCAATCGGAGCTCTCAAACAGTCCGTTGTAGCGTCGCCATGATAACGTTACAAATCAGCTTCGCAGGTCGGTAATCCATGGGTGAGGTTGACCAACACCACGCCTATTATTTGATACCCACTCCATAAACTACCAAGCATACTACGGGCCATAAGCACCTTGTTCGAATACTTTAGATTAATGATTGTAGCATATATCTAGGGTTTCTTTCCGCTCCAGAATCCCAGGTCCCTCTTGGTTCAGGACGGTTACACTACTTCTGAGTGCGTTGTCAAGAACTCGTGGCCAGGGTCATCGCTACTGCTGTTGTCATTGACACTGGACGGCCTGTCGCTTAGCAAGTGATGCACCGTTTCAACGTAAGGAGTGTCGGTGCCCGTGTCATCATCCTGCTTACGAGTCATTTCGCGCGACCGTCAGCGACTAGCTGGCCAGTGCGTACCTCTTTAACCCTTCCAAAATGCTTGGAAAGTTTTTCAATCACCAAGCTGTACGGCAAATGTTGAGTCAATTTCCTAAGATTGTTCTGTCAGTTATCAACTGTTGTGATA
Source organism: Sutorius aff. eximius (assembly GCA_038088915.1). Taxonomy (NCBI): domain Eukaryota; kingdom Fungi; phylum Basidiomycota; class Agaricomycetes; order Boletales; family Boletaceae; genus Sutorius; species Sutorius aff. eximius. The sequence continues at coordinate 15,934 of JBBPJV010000224.1, forward strand.
GTTTCTGCAGAACTAGTTACCGTCGAGGCTGGACATTAAGAGAGTGCCGGGCATCCAAAGTAGAGTCGAGCACGTTGGACGAGTGAGCACCTTCGCTGACAGATAGCTTGATAGAGTATTCTTTATCGGAGTTACCACGACCGAAATTCCTTTCGTAGAGCTCAAACCTGTGAGGAAAACGAGTGAGACCTTTATGGGATACAAAGCCTGGGCAACGAACGTGATGTGTGACTGCATTGTGTGTCGTCAGCTTTATTACCACTATACCGAGAACCGGACAGTGCGCACGCAGTAATCTAGTTCTGGAATTCGTCTGTTGGCTATTGGCAATCCAGATAGTAAAACAAGGTTGACCAGTGTGTGGATGTGGCTCTCCTTTGTGAAGTAAAGGGTGAGAGAGCTTCCTCCGTTATTACGAGCAACTTCGAGGTCTTCAACGACCTTTCGAAGTAGAGGAAGCGACGTCAACATTCCTATCTCTTCCCTAGATGCGAAGAAAAGGTGTGTTATAGGATTAACAGGAGTCAGCTAAACATACTTTTCACTGGGATCAATGCCGTACTCCTGGGGAGCGACCAAGTCAAAAAGTGCTTTTGCACGACCATAAAGTTCATGGAGCTTGCGATCCTGCGTCTGATTCGGGTCTGTGCCTTGTGTGGCATGCTCGTTAAAGATGGAAAATAGAAATTGCCGATGATGAAGGGCACAATACTTGATGGTATCATACAGTTCAGAGACCTAAAGCAAGACATTAAAAACGAATAATGGACAAGACATAGTCTTATTCGACTTACGCGGGAGGGATCAAACTTTTTCTGTTCTACGTCACAAAAGTCTTCAAATAACTTTTCCCAGCGTTCTCGAAAAAGCCATGGCTCATCGCCACAGCACCTGGGCGCTGTTTGGTCTGCTTTGAGCGAAATAGGTGATCACACATACCACCGTTCCTGAATTTTGTCAACATCCAAGGTTTCAAAATTCTTGCGCATAATAGCGCGGAACGAACTCAAGAGCTCGATCACTTCCTGGACGCGATGTAAGAGGGGGATGGAAGGGCGTTTGATGTCCACTTACTTTCACAACTTCAACCGGCTCTTTTTTCATGCTCTTCGGCCATGTGAGGTCTGGTCGCTTCTCGGGTTCACCCGGCCTAAGCAGTATCTTGAGTCGCTTTTTAACATCATCCATGAGATCCTTTGCGGCATTTGAGTCATCCAAAAGATCCTTGCGAACGATAAGGGCGGGGGGTCCTCCATGAGAACTTGAGCCGTTCTTATGTGGCGTTATGTTGTTCGAAATGTCGTCGAAAGAAGAACGAGAAGAGATGGAACTTGCGGAGGAAGATGGGGGATAGCTTGACTGATTGTCCACAAGAGCTGCAGCAAATATTTCCGCAGAAGCAATGACACGTCGTTCCGATGAGGTGTAAATCTAGAGCGAAATCAGCGACGAGTCGTGGAAGCCACTGGTATCAAGATTACTGTGACGTTCTGGAGGGCATCCTTATCTACATACGGAAGCATGAGGTAACAGGCCGCGGATGATTGGGATAAAAACCCACTCATGATAGAAAGGTCTTTCTTCATGTTCTCGCCAAGATCTCTAGATTGGTATCTTGCTGAATGTGTGAACTGCAGGTTGCAATCATGCACTCAGAGGTATCCAGCGACAGCAAACGAAATCTTACCTCACCACCCCACTTAAACACCAACGTCAATTTGATCAACCTCCGTGGCTGACCGGCCTGCCGTTTTGAGTATATAGGCTTGAGCTGCGTCTTCGTGCCTGGGAGGTCTATCTTGCTGAAGAGAGCGTTATTCAGTAGTGTAAGCTTTGCAAGATCGTCGCCGTCGGCGCCGAGAGACTTTGCCTCCTCCACCGCTTTCGCGACAAGGTTCAGCTGCTTTCTTTCCCGAAGAATAATCTCCTCCTTTTCGCCGTTGAGCAGCCGGACAAAGGGCTGGGTCCAAACATCACCGATAGGAAAGCTGAATTTCAACTTTTGCTTTGGCGTGCGATCAGCATGGCGAAAAACGGTTACGTTTGCTTTGAGGCGCCAGCTTGCGGGCTGAGACAGGGCGTCGGTTGGAGGTAGAGGACGGTCTATAGAAGACGAGACACGTATACAAAGATTGGCAAGAATCTCTGCTGCCTTGTCTGGGGGGACTCATGAGTATTGTTCCTGGCTGTGGTGAAATGTGAGCTGACCGTAGTAGGACTCGTTACCTTTGACGAAGCTCCAGCCGTTGACGTCAATGACCTGGCTGCTTTTCCCGCCCTGACACCTCAGCATGTCGAAGCCACAAACGTTTTGGCCAAATGCTTGACATATTTTGGCGGCATAGGATTTCTCTCGTTCGCTGAGATGGGTGATGAAACTGGTGGGATATCAGGGACGGAGGGTTATAGAGGAGATGTGTGGGTACCGTATCTCTTTTCCTTCGGTGTTGCGACGGACGACGCCGTCTACGACAGGAGATTTGCGTGTTTCCGCGTGAAAATAGTCCGTGCCGACGGTGTACACCTTGATGTCCTCTGAATTGTCGACATCGATGAACTCCTCGTAGATGTACGAGCCGTCAGTTCGAGGGAAATTAAGGTTTGGATCGAGATCACTGGACTTGTTTCCGACCTGGTGGGGAGATAAGAGGATGAGACATGTGGTGGGAGGACGGAACGGACCTTTCTAAACAAGCGCCGACCGCCACCCCCTCGGAAGTAGATGTACACGTTGTGGTCCTCGCCACTGACTGGCTTCTCGACAAAGGGTTTTTCGAGGACCTTACCATCAATGATGACGGCATCGCCGTCCCCACGCATGGTTACCTCTGGAGTGACGCGAAAGTCGCCAAGCTGGATGCCAAGCTTGTCCATCATGAGCTGCTTGAGCTCTGGATCAAGACGGGGACCTCCGTCCCTCGATATCTCTAGACGCCGTGGGGTGGGAACGTGGAGATGGTCCAAGACGGCACCGACGAGGCGACGGTCCCAGAGGAGGGCCTGTGGGTGGAGATCGTTTATACAGTAGGGGTTGCGGAGTTTTACGTATGAGATAGCCTTGTCGAGGGGAAAGTCAGTAGAGAAGAAGGAGATGAGCACGTCACAACGGGGCCAGTTTTCGACATCTGAGGGGAGATGAGTGGGGGGATCAGAAGGGAGCGGAAGAGATGAACCTTCATCGAGAATGACCTTGTCGCCGAATACCTTGACCTCTATCGCGCCACGGGACCATCCGACGAGGCGGGTGAGGATCTCGCGCATTGGCTTTGAGCGAGCCTTGATGTCCATGGCGCAGATGCCGAGGATGACTGGTGGACGTGGAGGGTCATGAGTGGGCGTGTCCGGGTGTGACGCGACGGACGAGCGAGAGGAGGACCTCGTCAATATCAAACTAGATCGGGGCGAGTCCGAGCAGCCCAAAAAGGCGGATATCCGTGACGCTCGCTGTTGCATCAGTGACTCTAGCACTCGTACAGCCACAGATAACACTTGTCAGCGAGGCATTTGTGCTCACTCACGTGACCAGTGAGGCATTTGTGCCCTCCTGTCTCATCAACGCGCATACATTCGGGTCAGCTTGGGAGAATTGTGCCTGATTGCTATAAAAACCCACTCGCAAGATGTGGTCGATCATGCCCACTTCTACTCTCTTCCTCTTCAATCTCCACTGCGCCAGGTACGCCCTCTCTACCCCTTCACAATCATCTCTCACACCCCCACAGTTGCGTGCGCACCATCGAGCATGTCCTCTTCGCGCTCCATCCCCCACCCGACGCCGTAGACGTGTCCATCGTTTACCAGTCCGTCACCATCTCTCACCAACCCGCACTCTCTCTCGCCCGCATCCACGCCGCCCTCGATGACGCCGGGTTCGATCTTCTCAACGAGTCCCCCCAGCAGCGTCCCAAGCATGTCCAGCAGTGTTCTCTCTGCCAAAAGTCACCTCACACCAAGGACGCTCCCACTCCGGACGACCCCCCCCACAAACTCACCCTCTCCGTCGGCGGCATGACCTGCTCATCTTGCGTTGCGACCATCGCTGAAATGCTCTCCCGCCTCCCCGGAATATCCGACGTCGTCGTCAATCTCCTCAGCAACTCTGCTACCCTCCATGTCGAGAAAAAGGACCTCGTCTCTTCTGTCGTCGAAACAATCGACGACTGCGGCTTCCAAGCAGAACTCATCAGCGCCGAACCCATCCTCCCTTCAGTTCCCGCTTCCCAGGTCCCCCCTGCCGGTCTCCGTGAAATATCTCTCCGCGTGGACGGCATGTATTGCAAGTGGGTCCATCTCAATTTTTCGTCCGCTCTCTCTCAATCCTTCCAGGCATTGTCCCAAGAAAGTCTTGGATGCACTAGACGATCTCCTCCCACGGGTTGCCATCACGAAACCATTTACTGATCATACTCATCCTCTTATCACCATATCGTATCAACCTGCTCCACCACACTTGACCATCCGCACAATCATTTCTCGTATCATCTCCGTAGACCCCGCATTCACTGCGTCTGTCTACCACCCGCCCACTCTCGAACAGCGCACCCGTACCATGCAGCTTCACGAGCGAGCAACGATCCTCAAGCGTCTGCTCCTCACCCTTGTTATCGCCATCCCAACCTTCATCATCGGTGTCGTGTACGTAAGCCTGGTCCCTGACGGAGACTCATCAAGGTCCTACCTCATGGAACCCATGTGGCACGGAAATGCCTCGCGCACACTGTGGTCCATGTTCTTTTTGGCAACGCCCGTCATGTTTTATGGCGCAGGGCTATTCCACCAGCGCAGCATCAAGGGGATTGTCGCCACATGGCGTAAAGGCAGCTCAACGCCGATCATGACGCGCTTTACCAGATTTGGCAGTATGAACCTCTTGGTAACACAACTCCTTTTTTTTCTTCCTCGATCCTCGCTCACCCGTTTCTTCAGGTTTCCACCGGCGTCTCCGTCGCATATTTCGCCTCTGTTGCACTCCTCGCACTCTCCGCCTCTCAGCCACCCGCTCCTAACGGAGTCGGTGACACCACTACATACTTTGATTCCGTCGTGTTCCTTACCTTGTTCTTGCTATGTGGTCAGTAGGGGCAGATTTTTTCTCTCTGCCAAGCTAACCCTGAGCTACCCTAGGTCGCTACCTCGAAGCGTATAGTAAAGCACGAACTGCCGACGCTATTACAGCGCTTGGTTCTCTTCGCCCAACAGAGGCCCTGTTGCTGGCGCCCAGCGATCCGTCCGACGTGCTTCCTTATTCGCGGAGCTCAGATATTGAGAAAGGTGATCCGCTCTTCGAGGACGGGGATCTTGCCATAGTCCCTGGGCTCCAAATCGAAAGAGTGTCTGTTGATCTTCTTGAAATCGGGGACATTGTCCGCGTTCTGAACGGGGCGACACCACCTTCTGATGGCACCATCGTTTCTGGTGTCGAAACATCGTTCGACGAGAGCTCCCTCACAGGAGAAGCAAAGCTCATCAAAAAGAAGGCTGGTGATCGGGTTTTCCTGGGTACCATTAACAAGGCAAAAGCAGTAGATGTCAGAGTGGACTCCGTCGGGGGGGTGACGATGTGAATATTCATTTGATGCTATTGGCTACCCTCTCATATTTTTCGCAGGCTGGATCACATTGTTCGGGTTGTTCGTGAAGGACAAACTCGTCGCGCCCCGATAGAACGGATCGCGGACATAGTTACTGGTTTATTCGTCCCGATCATCACTTTGCTCGCCATCATTACTTGGGTTGTCTGGCTCGCTCTTGGATTTGGGGGTGGGATCCCTTACGATTATCTCGACGTTCAGGTGGGAGGCTGGGGTATGTACTGTCCATTTGATTTGTCCACCATTTTGCTGACGTGTAGAGCAACTAGCTGTGTGGTCGCTTGAATTTGCGATTGCAGTATTCGTGGTTGCCTGCCCCTGTGGTATTGGCCTCGCAGCACCAACTGCCCTCCTTGTTGGTTCTGGTCTGGCAGCTAAGCACGGCATCCTCGCACGAGGCGGGGGTGAAGGATTTCAAGAGATGGCGCAAGTCGACATTGTGATGTTTGATAAGACTGGAACACTCACCGAAGGAGGACGACCTCAGGTGTCCGACTTTGAGGTTGTTTCCGAATCAACATGGGCGAGCGAGACCATTCTCGGAATCGCTGCAGAACTCGAGTCTGCATCGTCACACCCATTAGGAACCGCTATCAAGCACTACGCTACGGAGCATCGGGCTGCCCAGCTGAACGGGACTGATTTTGATGAGGTTGCCGGGCGGGGTGTGAAGGCTCGCTTTGATGCGTTGGGTTTTACGGCTCTTATCGGGAACGAAGCCTGGATGAGGGAGCATGGGGCCGTTTTGGACAATCAAACAACTTCTACATTGGCCAAGTGGACATACGAGGCAAAGAGTATCGTCCTTCTCGCGATCAGTGATAGCAGCACCAAAGCGTGTTTTGTCGTGGCCATGTTTTCCGTGACAGACCCTCTGCGACCAGAGGCTCCCAACGTCATTCGGCTCTTCCACGAAAAGGGCATCGGTGTTTGGATGATATCAGGCGACAATGAGCTGACTGCAAAGGCCGTCGCGAGGATGGTCGGCATTCCGGAAATGAACGTGTTGGCAGGTGTTCTCCCCCACCAAAAAGCAGAAAAGATCGAATGGCTGCAGGCGAATGGCGTCAAGCGTCCCCGTTCTGGATGGCGCAGGCTTTTCAGAAAGAGGAGAACGGACGAGCGGTGTATTGTGGCGATGGTGGGGGATGGTATCAACGACGCACCAGTGGGTCGTCTTCTTTTTACTTCCGACAACTCGGTGTGCTGACGGATGTGAAAAGGCTCTTGCTGCGAGTGACATTGGAATTGCAATCGGATCTGGCAGCGATGTCGCCATCTTGAGCGCTTCCTTTATCCTCGTGTCTTCGAACCTCAAGAGTCTCCTCGCTTTATGTGATTTGTCGCGAAAGGTACTCAACCGTGTCAAACAGAATTTTGTAAGTGTTTTAGTGTTGGCCCTTTGGTACAACGATGGCTGATTTGTTCCCGCAGGTTTGGGCGCTCATGTACAACATCATTGCGATACCGATCGCTGCAGGCGTGCTCTACCCCGCCGGCCATATTCGTCTTGCTCCCGTGTGGGCATCACTAGCAATGGCTTTGTCGTGAGTCCTGGACGAACAAGTGTCTGAGGTAGAAGCACTAACATATCGTCGCCAGGTCCGTTTCTGTCGTCTTTTCTTCATTATTACTCAGGCTGTATAGAGAACCCAAAGTGTAGATTCCAAGGCCGTTACATAATTATTCTGCACTGGAGCATAGAGGCGACTCGCGGGATTGTAATACAGTACCCTTGGCGAGTCGCGGATTCACATATGCAGTCATATCGGTATATCTATCCTCATATGTCTGTATACGTGTCAGGACGGCCTCTGTTGTTGCAAAAGTTGATGTTCTTTCTTTGTGCGATAAAAGTCTGAGAATGATAGTCGGATACCCAGGAACCGACAATCCAGATCAGGATGGGACTGAAGTGCATGGACGATGGATTGTGCGGACTCGCTAAAGGAAGTGCTGTACTCCTTTACGAGCACACGGATCTTCGAAAGGGACTGAGGGCCCATACGATCCGTCGCGGACGCGGTGTATACTCCCTGACAGGACGTGAGGCCACATGGGTAATGGTTAGAAAGAGACATACTCTGTCCGCGTCTTTTGTTTGGTCTCGTCTTGCTGACTCTGAGAGACAGTAGTGGAAAAAGTTCTCCTATCAACATAGTTATAATGGGCAGTCGAGATTTTATGTGTCTGGACTCACGGTAGCTTCGCGGAATTGCAGAATCGTCTGAAAGATGTCGCGGACTTGAGTGAGGAGGTTCTCCTGAAAAGGAGAGGTTGAGTACATTCGACGAGTTGGGGGAAATGGACCCAGACCTCTTTTCCAGCCTTTGGGAATAGCAAGAACACTTTCTTGACCACCCTATCGAGGTATGACCGGTGTGCCTCGATCATGGCATCAAGGTCGCCCTCGCGCTTTTGGAAGAACTCGGTCAGGATTTTCCATGAGCACGCGATGACCTCCAGCTGGCAGTAAGCTTGCATCTGACGCACAAAATGTATCATTTCAGCCATGACGATGCGAATCTGGTGCCAATCATATTCGAGGTCTAAAGCCTTTTTGAGTAGGGACAATGAGAATCAGATGCATGCCCTACCAGGTAACCTCAGGAACGTCCTTGATGCACCTGCGATTCTCATCCAGCCTTGGCTAAGCGTGCTCTCCGTGCGCTTCATCTTCCAAAGGTGATTAAACAATTTCAGATATTTGAGCATCGAATCGGGGTCGAGTATCGTATCGATCGGTGCGTCGACTTTGTATTCGAGAGTGAAGACATCCCAGCCAATTTCGCCGTGGGAGTACTCGAGCATGCGAGCGTCGAGTCTACGAAGAACGTCAGGTGGGTCACTCTGTGCATTGGAAGTCCGGACAGCCGTTTCGAGTGTCGCGGTCAGGTTATGTCGATAGAGAGTATTCGCGGGACGAGCGAGACTTGGTCTGCGGAAACGATTAAATATTGTAAGGGGGCCAATGCACAAGGTTAACATACCCTAAAGCCTCCATGAGTTGCTCTGTAAAATCACCATAGCCGAGGAGGAGATAATGTTTTAGAGCATGGAGGTGATCCATCAATTTAAATTTTTCGATGAATACCTCAAAGAGCCTCCGACTGGCTGTCGAGTAGGCGGAGTCTATGGATCGCTCAAGCCCTGCGATATCGCTATACTTGAGAACTATTGGAAATTTCAGATCCAGTTTGGAGGAACGTGGACAACGATTGGCTTACTTCCCCCGGTATTGCACATCTTTTCTCGAGTTGCGACCCAATCGCTGTCGTGGCAACTGTAGCGAATAAAGTTCAAGCTCTTTCCGGTAGAGAAAATCTGCGAGAGGGTAGTCCTTGATCGATCTGTGAGTCGGCGAGAGTCGTTGCTCACCTTTTTCCCAAAAGCTTCTCCGACGAACATGGGTAGCATGTCCTTTCTGAAACGGTACTTTGCCTCCCAGAGACGAAGACCACTTTCGCGATCGGTGGATATGTCCTCTGCGTCACTTGTGAGTGCGCCAAACACGCCGTCTCCGTTGGCCGTGAGGTATGACGGGTGTAGCAGGTATTGTACGTGGGCAAGATCTGGGTCGACAGAAACAAAGAACTCGTTGCATGGATCATAAAGCTCGCCGGAAAACAGCCATTTGTGCAGGGTGGAGAAGAAGGGTTTGGATACCTAATTGAAGTCGGAGGGAGTTTGGTGAGAAGCAGAAAAGACAAACCTCTTCGAGTAATTGATCCGTGAACTTGCGAACGAAAGGATCTCCGTTGTCGGTATAGCCGTGAATGAGGTTAACTAGAGCGCCACCTTGGGCATCTGGCAAGTGCGGATCAGGAGGGTGCACGCCAAGAGTAGGGAAAGAGGTACCTCTGGCGCCTTCGACGCAGACACTCATCATGCGCATCCTGAGTCGCCAGTCGTTTAACCAGACATCCAAGCGTTTCAGAGTGAGAGCGGTCTCTCGGGCGGCTGTATCGGGCTCGGTATCCGGGTTCAGGAACGACATCTGAAACTCGAGGACGGCGACGAGGCGGTAATACTCCGTCAGCTGAACCTGGAGGTGATGACATAAACTCTGTTCAATCATGCCAATGGTAGAGTGGCGCTGACGATCTTTGACGAATGAATCGACTCTGGAATAGAGATGGCCGACCTCGGTGAGCCTGTGTATAAGCGACCTCACCGGAGCAGGGATGACGTATCTCTGTGTATGGGTCAGGGGGAGAGACGAGTAGGAGGATTTAATGCACCGTGTCGTCGAGAAAGACGAGTTTGTTGAGGCCATCTTGATCGGAGAAGGCGAGCTGGACATATTTGCCGGATATTCCCTGGAGGAGATAGAGTGTGTCACGCAAGAGGAGATGCTCAGGGAGGCGTGCCCGTGCTTATCGGGTGAGTGAGTGAGTGGAGAGGACAAAGGATGGGGATGGGCACCTGATCGCGCGCGGTAGTCACGCAGAATGTCTGCCTTGGACTTTTGCTTCGAGGGATGCGCAGATGGGGGATCTGCTGGACCGGGGGCTGCAGAGGGCGGCCGGGTGGACGGGGGTTGGAGGGTGGCGAGGAAGGAGGAAGGAGGGTTGGCGTGGGGACGTGCGGAGGATGCGAGTGTGTAGAGGAAGAGGAGGACCTCGTGTTTGCGAGCGAGGACGGGCTGTGTAGAGGTGAATGGGATTAAACTGGAGGATCTATGGACGGACCTGTTCGAGCAAGCGGGAGAGAAGGTTTGTGAAGCGGAGAGAGGCGGTGCTCGGAGAGGCATGTTGGAGGACTGAAACGAGTGAGCAGGGATGGTGAAAGGCCGAGATCGCTCACGGTGTCGCTTGATGAGACTGGCGAGATGCGCGGTGTCTGGCTCGTACGAGTGGCCGATGTGGCTGTGGGCGGGTGAGCAAGCGATCTGAGTGTGAGTCGGGCTGACCTGGAGAGAATGTCGGCTGCGTGGGCAGCGAGGTCGTCTCTGACACGCTTATTGTCGCGTACGCTGGGCACGACGGCGTCGATGAGCGCGTCGAGGGATTCCATGTTGTGTGTGGCTGTGTTAGCGGGTCGGTTTTCCCTCTGCCCGCCATGTCGGACCCGCCCCGGCCGTTCGCATACCAGACACGTCTCCTCGAGCGCACGTCTCGCACGGACCACACGCAACCCCCACGGACACGTTGGACGCCCTCCCACCGCATCGCGCCCAGTCTCGATGCCGTTCGTGGAAAGTGGGAAGAGCGCGCCCGCGCCGACGCCGCCCTACTCGCACGTACGCCCTCCCCCGACGATCTCCTGCCCCACGTTAAGCGCCACACCCTTCCCCCCCACATCGTCGCCTCCCCCCTTTCCCCAAATTCCACCGGTGTCTCCGTCGAGGTATCCGACTCTCCCACCCCCACTGCCCCGTCTCCCCACCGCATCCGCTTGCCACCCTCCCAGTCATCATCACTACCAGATCTCTCCGAGTCCTCCTCATCCGCTACGCCGGGTTCTTCGTCTAATTCCCCATCGCCGCGCTCACGTCGCTCGAATACCCTCGACAGTTCCACCGTCAGCTATACCGCCGCTCGTCAGGCGTTGAACAGGGTTTCTGATTCTCCTCCCATCTCCAAACCCCTGTTCATACCCAATGCGTCTACTTCCGCTCTCCATCGCCGCCCTGCTTCCGTATACGGTACCTCGCATTTTTCCACAACCCCGGACAAGCCCCATCATCGCCCGTCCTCCACTCTCGATCGTACCCACACTCCTTCCCCCTCTCCAGATCGTCCCTCCACCCGTACCTCGCACTCACCCTCCCCCACACCCGTCCCTTCTTCCGCCATGGCTCCCACGCCCTATAAGAGTTCCTACATGCCCAGCAAAAAGGCTTCTACCTATGGTCAGATCGGCGCACGCAGGCTCGGTCGCCATCTTCCCCGCATAGCCAGCGGCGACGGCGACGACACCCCATATGACCCCGGTCAACCGTCTCCCCCAACCAGCCCACGAAAGGAGCGTCTCATCCACTACCCCCATGTCCACATTGACCCTCCCCTCTCACCCATCCCTCAAGAGTGGGCCGTGTCTGGTCTTGTCGACTCCGATGACGTCGCTGGCATCCCTGGCCGTCTTCGTTTGTCCCGAGACAAGACACCCAAGGCCGCTCATACTTCTCCCTTGCCTTCCTCACGGTTGACAAGGGGTCTCTGGGCTGATACACAAAGGCATCTGCTGCAGGCCTACGAGTACTTGTGTCATGTAGGTGAGGCCCAGCAATGGATCGAGGGTTGTCTCGGCGAGGAACTCGGCTTTGGTGTCGTGGAGATGGAAGAACGGCTACGGAACGGCGTTGTCCTCGCCAAATTAGTCAGAACATTCCAAGGCGAACATGTCGTTCGCCGCATTTACGAGGTAATCTTCTCTCCCTTCTTTTACTCTCCGATGTTGACCATATTCTCAGTCAAAGTCGTCCAAGCTGGATTTTCGACACTCTGACAACATCAACCACTTCTTTGTTTTTGTGCGGCAAGTTGGCCTTCCAGAAGTAGGCTGTTCCCTCGTTCACTCTCGGTATCCAATACCATTCATCACTACCATCCCCTAGTGCTTCATCTTTGAACTTACGGACTTGTACGAGAAGAAAAATCTCCCCAAAGTCATTTACTGTATCCATGCCCTTAGGTATGCTACGAGCATTGTCTGATCATCAAAAACTGATCTCTGTAGCCATCTTCTCGCTCGTCGAGGCCTAGCTCAACGTATCGGCAACTTGCTTGGCCAGTTGCAGTTCTCCGATGATCAGCTGCAAAAGACGCAGAAGGGACTCAATGATGCTGGTGTTCCAATGCCCAACTTCGGCGATGTTGGCCGCGAACTCGCCAAGGAGATCAACGAAGATCCAGAGTTTGAAGTGGAAACCGAGGATGAGCGTGAGCAGTGCCATATGGAATTGTTTCCTTACCTTACTGGCGGTTGTCTCCATTTTAGGGCGAGACCGATTGCTTTTGGAGAACGAGGATTCCATCCGTGCTTTGCAATGTTCAGCGCGTGGATTTTTGATTCGAAGAGTGCAGGCCACTCAGCACGCTCGCCTTCGTTTTGCGGAACGATGTATACCCAAGATTCAAGCAATATGTCGCGGTGCCATCGCACGACGTCATATTTCCGATTTCCGCAGGCAAATCGTCAATCTCACCTCGTGGGCGATTCGCATCCAAACAGCTGCTCGCACAGTCTTGAAGCGTGGACAATGGCTGGCCCACCTTGCTCGAATTCGGGCTTCCGTCAAGTATGTCGTTAAGATACAGGCGCAGATTCGGGGCGTACTCCAACGGCGGCGATTTGCTCGACTTAAAGCGGCATTGCAGAGCAGCCGTGTACTTTTTGTAAAGTTTCAATCTTCCGCACGAGCCAAGATCACGAGGCAAAGCGTCAGCGAGTTATCCAAGACGTTTGCCAAGGTAGAAGTTTCAACGTCTGTTGTGTCCCTGCAAGCGGCCGCACGTGGGTTGTTGAAGCGGGTTGCGATATCTGAGCAACTGCGGAAGCTCGACCTCATGGAGGAGAGCATCATGGCTTTACAGGCACAGTGCCAAGGTGTACTCGTGCGTAGACGGATCCGGACACAGCTCGCGAAACTGGACGACATATCTTCCACCGTCATCCGAATCCAGACCGCAGCTCGGACGTATATCGCTCGTAAACGCTTACTCAGCCTCATTCGTAGTCTTCGTCGGGCGACCCCAATGTTGATTGGCCTCCAAGCTCATGCTCGTGCAAGTCTTTCCCGCCAGCAACACCAGAACCTCAATATAGCACTTTCTGGGATCAAAGTCGTTTCTTCTGTTGGGGGTTTCCAAGCCCTTGCCCGCGCTGCACTCACTCGTAATTGGCACCGGGAGCAACAGAAGAAATTTGACTTTGTAGCACCCAATGTGACGGGTTTACAAGCCACTGCAAGAGGTTATCTAGTACGCAAAGCCTACATCGCATGGCGTGACCATCTGCGGTCTAGTCAGTTGGTCGCGACGATGCTACAGGCATTGCTACGAGGTGTACTCCAGAGACGCAAGTTCTACGCAAAGATGCAGTACTATCGGGAGAACTTGCACAAAGTTATCAAGATCCAGTCCCTTTTCCGTGCAAAGGAGACCCGCGAACAATATCGGCAGCTGACTCTCGGCAGGAACATCACGGTTGGCACGATCAAGAACTTTGTCCATCTTCTTGACGATTCAGAGGCCGACTTCCAAGATGAGATCAAGGTTGAGAGGTTGAGGAAAAGAGTCGTCGAGAGTATTAGGGAGAACCAGGCGCTGGAGAACGATGTGAACGATCTGGACGTCAAGATTGCACTCGTAGTACAGAATCTCAAATCGTTCGAGGAGCTCGTCAAGGTGCGACGAATGTACGGTGCGGAGAGCGCCGCAGCACATGCTGCACGCGCGTCCATTCTTGCTGCCCACGGCGATCCCTTTGCCGGATCTAACACTTTGGACCACTCAGCTAAGCGGAAACTTGAGCTATATCAGCAGCTCTTTTACCTGCTTCAGACGCAGGGAGGCTATCTGAGTCAGCTGTTTGTCGAGCTGACCGACGCTGACTCGGAAAAGTATAGATCGTTGGTAGAGCGTGTTGCACTGACGCTGTTTGGATATGGACAAGATAGACGAGAAGATTACCTCTTGCTTAAGCTATACCAGGTTAGTGTCGGCGTTGAATCGTTCCTATAATACTCTTGTTCATCCGTTCATGCACAGCTGTCCATTCGCCGGGAAGTTTCCAGTGCCCAAACAGTCGACGATGTCATTCATGGTCATCCGATGTACATCAGTATCGCAGTACAATATCTCCGACCTAGACAGGCCACCTACGTTCGAGAAACACTGCAGACCATCGTGCGGGAACTCGTTGAAGCTGCAGACCTTGATCTCGAGTCAGACCCCTCCATTGTGTGTATTACGTTACTTGTTTATAACGATTTCTCACTTGGACCTCAGATTCATCGGGCAAAGATTAGTGTTGAGGAAATGCGATCTGGTAGAACAAGCGCAAAGGCCAAAGATCTTCCATTCTACGAAGCTCTCAAGGATCCAGATACCAGAGCTGAGTACATTAGACGTAAGTCGAGTCTCGGAGATCACGTCGCAACTACCCACGATGAATGCTGCCCAGATCTGCAGAAGTTACAATGGTGGAGCGAGGCTTTCGTAGCGGGTATCATTCAATCTACTCGAAAGCTACCGTACAGTCTACGGTTCATAGCACGGGAGACTTTGCTCTCTTTGCGTGTAAGCGAGTAGTACTCTGGATTATTATATTGCTCACCCTGGTTTAGGAAAAATTCCCTGGTGCACCGGACAAGGCTTACGCCGCGTGTATTGCGAGGCTTGTTTTCTACAGATACCTTAACCCGGCCATTCTGTTCGCTCCATTCATCCTACAACTGGGCTCCCTCTGACTCTCCATCCAGCGCTCCGGAGAGTTTCGATATGGTTTCCGCTACCGTTGACGTCGCCTCGAGGAAGAATCTCGCACAGATATCTCAGGTGCTGACGCAAGTTATCTCGGGTTCCGAGTTCTCCGAAGACAGTCCCCAATTTGTACCCATCAATGAGATGGTGCGCAAGACCATTGAGGAAATGACGGTCTGGATGCTACACAGTGACCAATCCCTACCACCATGGGTCTACCACCTCATCTCACGTTTTTGTTTACAGTCGCAGACGTCCCGGATGCTGAGACCCACTATCATGCACATGAATTCTTGGACGTTGCCGTCCAGCCAAAACCCATTTATATCTCACCCAACGAGGTATACGGGATGCACACTTTACTCTCCAAATACCAGGACAAGCTTGTAAGAATTTGTGTTTTCTCGCGACCATTCGCAACTAATTCCCTTGTCGAGTCCCCGTCGTGCGATGGTGCTCTGCGTGTCATATTGCACGAACTAGACGGTGTTCCACATCTTGATAATGATGAGCTAAAGGATGCTCGAGACAAAGCCATCACTCTAGAGCTTACAAACAGGTTCGCGCGTGTCCGAGGTTAGTTTCGCCTCAATGCTTGGGTTATTCTGCTGATGTCATTTCAAGATCCCCAGGCAGACGAGAAAGCGCTGTGGGTTCAAGCTAAGCGTGGTGTTCTAGCAATTCTTCGTGTTCAACCCGCCCAAGACCTTGTGGAGTCTTTGATGTGCCCAGTAACCGAAGAAGACGAAATGCGTTGGGAAACTATCGTGGCCGAGACGGATAATGAACCCATAAACAGACGTATTCCCTCAACAAGTGCCGCAGAGTCTGGATATAGGCTTGAAGACATCCGATCGTACGTATGCGAGTTTCTTCGTAAGAACATGATGCTGACGTGTTCGCAGACTTCAATTCAAAGAAGTCAAAGCACATGCCATATTCTTCCTTCTTGAACTGGAGAAGCTGGGAAAGATCACGCGAAGCGACGGGTTTCAAGGCATTCTAAATGCGATTGCGAGCGATGTTCGCAGCAAGCACCGCAAACGACTGCAACGACAACAAGAGATGGACAACATGATGGACGCTCTCAAGTATCTCAACGAACGCAAGAAGTACTTTACGGAGCAGATAGATAGTTATCACAGCTACGTTGAAACCGCCATGGCTACCATGCAGCGAGGGAAAGGGTAAGAGGCTACGTTGTATCTTGTGTGAGGGACTGACACAATTTTTGCTTTCAAGAAAAAAGCGATTCGTCATTCCATTCACAAAGCAGTACTTCCATCTCCGCGACCTGCAGAAGTCTGGCAAGAGTCCTCAATTTGGCTCATTCAGATACAGCGCCAGAGACCTTTACGAGAAAGGCATATTTCTGTCTATCGACAAGTTCTCCCCTCGACAATTTGATAAGATTGATGTCATCATCTCGTCGGAGAAAGCAGGCGTTTTTAACGTGGAGGTTCTTAACAACACCCTCGGAATCACCAATCGAATTGGCATCACAGATCTTCGTATGGAGGACCTACTTCAAGCACAGTTCGAGAACCAAGCATCACTCTCGCTTTTTAATGGGGTAGTCAAAGTTAACATCAATCTTTTCCTGTACCAAATTAACAAGAAGTAAGTGAACCTGCCCTTCTCTTCATCGCGCGGGCTGATGCGTGCACGCAAGGTTCTATGTTTGATCCTTCCTTGACATCTATGTGTGCATTCTCTTCACTTTGGATCCTCTCGTTCTTGACTCTCATCTTTGCTCCATCTTTGAACCACTTGGCATCTCGATAATTATGATGTCCTCGTGTTTAGCTCAACATGTAACGGTAGACTAACCAACCATACATATTCTGTATTTTTTGCATACATCCCGACTTCTGATGTATTTCCCGAACCCTGACCATTACGACTTTCATGACTTTTGTCAGTTTGAAAGCCCGTCACACGGGTATCTTGCATGTACCTCTTGCCGCCTTCACCTGTATCGTCAGAAGATGTCCGCTTTTGGCCCTCCACCTCTACCACCTGGTTGGACAGAGCACGTCGGTAACGTACAATGAGGCTTGGGATAGAATGTGCGGCAAGCTGAAGTAGCATTCACCCCATACAGGACCAGGTGGCCAGCCCTACTACTATCATGCTGCGAGTCGGCAATCCACCTATGTTCGACCCCTTCCTGCGTTCCCTGTCGTTCCCACTCCTACCGCTCAACCGCCCAAGAAAAAGAAAGAAAAGCCTCTCGTCAAGAAGCCGATCCCGGGCACCGAATGGCTCCAGGTAACGACCACCGAAGGGAATACGTTTTACACGCACAAGAGCAGAAAAGAGAGTGTTTGGGTGGCCCCGGAGGAGATCAAGGAAGCTCTCCTGGAACTCGGGCGCACGGAAGCCCGTGAGGCAGAGGAGGCAAGGCTCGAGCGACAAGAGGAGGTGATGATGAAAGTCGAACATGGGAGGGCGGAGGAAGAAGAAGAAGTGAACAGGATCAAGGCTGAGGTAGAGGGACTTGTGAAACGAAGAAAGCGTGATGAACCTGAACCGTTGGATGAGGTGGTCATCACGAAGAAGGCTCGCGTAGACGAGGAAGGTGGGGGGGGTGCTGAGGTCGAGGAAGAGGAAGAGGAGAATGGCGATGGAGAAGGAGACGAAGACGAAGA
>JBBPJV010000225.1:0-33339 GCA_038088915.1 Sutorius aff. eximius
GACTGACAGTAACCCTGTTGTGCAATAGCCTTCACCCTGATGTGGTAGAGGCCCTTCAAATCTTGAAGAGCAGCTATACAAGTGGAGATTTGAATGCAGGAACAGAGGCTTTGCAATGGGAGGGGAAGGATTGGAGCATAGGGCTGGCCTAAAGTGTATGTAAGCAAGGAAAATATGATTGAGAGAATTTATTTGAGGTTCAGGTTCAGGCAAAAGTGACCCTGAACTGAACTGAACTTTGGCAGCCCTAAACTGTACTTGTCTTGTTCTTAGGTAGTATTGAATGAAAATTTGTTTTGTGGTTTGCCTGTAGTGGATTACACTAGTTCATTGAAATTCGCGCAGTCTATCGAACTTCGCGCGCGGTCTATCGAAATTTGCGCGCGGCCTATCGAATGTCGCGCACGGTGCATTGAATTTCTCACGGGGTCGATTGAAAATCGCGCAGCGGCATTAAAAAAAGCGCGCAGGGCTTTTGTGCAAAATTACCGCCATAGATATCGCCCAATTAGGTACGGAAAGCACTTCATGGCTAACCAGACAAAGTTCCCCCAGGAGGTCAATTTCAGCTACCTGCGGCCAGCAAAGATCCTCGTAGCGTTCCGCTACTCACCCGCCTTTTGGCCTTACACTGAAGGAGATGCAATGAATGCTTTCTTCATCGTCGACGCGCCCATCGTTTACCAGCATCCTCAAGGCGCTTCTCCTATTTTGGTTCCAAGCCGAGGGTCGAACTCATCGGAATGCGGTAATCTTGGCAGCTCGGATGTCGTGGTTAGCCTTGGTGGTCAAATCTTTCCTAAGCGAGAGGTCCCTCTCACCTCATCATGTTAGCTGTCATGCGACATACCGGGTCGCAACGTCAGGGTCATCCACTACGCAATACTTCTCGACTAACACATTGCTCCTCTACCTTCCAGATATTAATGGTTCTGTGGTAAAGACCGACTTGCGGACTGGTGCTATGTGGACTTGACCCACCGATGGCAAGGGGCACCATTTTCGGCCATTCGTTCCTCAGGTTTCTATGTTTCGTTCGATCCGTACCTCGTCAAGGTTTGTCACTCATTGACCAACTCCATACTGACGGATTCCCGTAAATTCTATTTTTTTTCGCTCTGGTGTCCACGAGCTAACGATCTCGCAGATCCACTCAATCCCTCCCTATGATAATGCTACACTATTCCGGCAAGTACCCGACAAAACTCTCGATCTTGGACCTTACCTTGTTAGATACGCGATCGTGCGCTGTTACCTCGAACGGGTCACATGTTTCATTCTTACCTCACCGTCTCGTTCCAGGATTTACCAGAACTTGACCGCATCGCTCAACAGGCCGAGGCTTACGTGTCACTCCCTAACCTTTTCCTCTGGGAAACTGCTCATGAGCCTGATGGGAACTCCGATCCCTTCGATGCTGCTCGTAGCACTTATGACTTGATTTACCAGACGGATGGCTACCACCCGGTCTCGATCGTGTTGAACTGCCAGGTAGTCACGTTTCCCAGGGGTTTGCTTGAATATGGTTGATCGAAGCTATTCTGAAACTCGGGACTACAATTTCGCTCCATACATTGAGGATACAGATATCGTGCTGGAGGACGCATACCCAGTTGGTATCAATGGCACCTATTCCCCCGTCTGGGACACACGGTGTACACCCGACTTTGGTCTCTGCGGGTGTGATAGCTGCAGGGGCAGCATTGAGGATATCAAGGCTCGAATTCCAACCTTCAAGGACGGGCTTTACGTTCTTGGTCATGGCCGTGCCAAGGCTGTGTGGACCGCGCCTCAGGCTTTTGGAAGTCGAGGGTAGGTCGCCTCGCAAGTTGTGGTGCCATGGACCGCATGCAACTGATTTTGTTTATGACATGTACATAGTTACTGGAGCATGACGCCAACGGGACAATGGGTTGCTATGCTGATAACCTCTTTCGCACATGGCGCAATCGGTATGACCTCGTTCGCGAGGGGTTCACCCTGAACCGATACCTTTCTAGGCTCGACGTCATTCCAGTACCCGACGACCAGGACCATCGAAGGAACAGCTATGGAACTGACTAGCATCATTGCGATGACCGTTCGGCCCTTCCTTGTCGACCCCACGACTACCTACGAGACGTTCAACGTCGGAGGTGTCGACATTGGTCTCGTGAGCAACCGTACTACCTACCTGCTCAAGCCTGTGTATGCCGCGTCGCAAAGCACGAATGACACAGGGCTGAGCTCCGAACCGGGTGGTGTTGGGATCTATACGGTGATGGAATCTGTGTCAGAATTGTGGGATTATGGCCAACTGTGGAAAAAGGGCGCGCGACTAATCGAAGAGCTAACTACCTCAGTCGCGCGTAAAACGGACTGAGGTGTACGAGTACGAAAAGTGTCCAACCTGTATATGTTAACTAGAAAGTTGATCGCGTGGGTTTCGGAAATGAGACGAAAATGCACGATCGTATGATATATGTGAGATAACGAAGTGCATGGGCGGCAACCCGCGGGTAATGCGATCGCAGTTGTGACGTGTGCCAGTAATCGATTGGGCCAGTCGCGGTCATGGTTGCGCGCGTGCTTGCTATTCCAACAAGAATCACTGAATATTGGATGGTATGTATTGGCACTACGTTCCGAGTTTCTTCACACAATGAACTTGCGCGCCTGTTACGATGTCAACCTCAAGCGGGCGATCTGAACATCGAAGTTATCGACCTTGCTCATGGCTACTGTATCATCGATTTTCTTTCTCGCTGCCCTGGTAGACGCACAACAGAACCTTCCTCTCAACTCGCTCTCCTCATTTTCTTCCCCAACCTCCCTACTCGGTTTACCTGCGTCCCCACAGTTGACCGTGTCCGTCGCGATATGTGCGCCCCAAGCCTCCTTCGCGCGCTTCTTCCTCTCAAACGATACCTCAAACAATATCCCCGGTCCAAACGGGGGCACTGACGCCTTCGAGATCCATCTCGACGGCAGCAACGGCCAATGGTCCGGTCCAGTCCCAGCCGGCGGGCTGCTCTCCATCCAAGACCTCAACCAAGGCTCCTTCCAAGTCTTCGTGTCTGACAACGGTATTCCCGCACACTGTCCCTCTGCGTTCCTAACCGCCAACTCGCTTCGGTGATGACTAGGCACGACGTTTGGCGTATTCGATCAGCTGCCCCTCCTGGGAGACACCACTGCCACCCAGGCCATTCTCTTTTCACATCCTTTTCTTCCCGTACCGATTGAACAACCGAGCTATCCAAACTATACGCTGCCCCCCGCCAATCTCTCCGCTCCGGATGTCCCCTCGCCCATCCCAAACTTGACACTCGTCGTCGCGCCAACCACTGCACAGTTCACGTCCC
The DNA here is from genome assembly GCA_038088915.1 of Sutorius aff. eximius. Lineage (NCBI taxonomy): Eukaryota > Fungi > Basidiomycota > Agaricomycetes > Boletales > Boletaceae > Sutorius > Sutorius aff. eximius. The sequence goes on from JBBPJV010000225.1 coordinate 3,345, forward strand.
TTCCACAGACCGCATGCGCTCTGCTCAACACATCATCGTCGACCGGCTCGATCATCAGCAACGATCCATGGCTGCAAGGCCCTCAAGGCTGGCGATCCCAATGGCTCGTCGCCAACCTTACCCCAAGCACAAACTACACCGCCTACGTCATCCAAGACGCACTCAAAGTTAGCGGTCCCATCTACTTCAGGACGAAATCCGGCAAGTTCCTTCCCGGTTCTGCCCCACTTCCCTCTAACGATGCGCCCATAGCAACCTTTCCCTGTCCGCTCGTTTACTCCCTGCCATACTGCCCCTCCGTCGCATACGCTGTCCCGCTCCCGCCCTTACCAGCACCCGGGTTCGGGTACGACGCGTCCTCCCTCCCGGACCCCATCTCCTCGCCCCTCCTCCAATACATGTCCAATTTCACCACGATGCTCTCCACGTTTGCGTGCGGACGCGATCTCTACTCGCCCCTCCAGACCTGCGCAGACTGCCAAGCTCACTACCGCACGTGGCTCTGCGCCGTCTCCTTTCCCCGCTGCTCAGAGCCCGCTACCGGAGATACGAGCACGACGACCTCTGGGAGTTCGGGCATGGCGCAGGCGCCGTTCTCGGCGTTGCAACCCCAGCCGAGCGGATCTCCATCCAGAAACCCGTTCTTTCCAAACGCGAGTTATGACTATGCGTCCTTGTTACCCTGTCTTGAGACGTGCAACGCCGTCGATCGTGCATGCCCGTATTTTCTTGGCGTCAAGTGTCCGACGACCAAGTTCAATGCAGCGGCGAGCTATGGCGTTGGGTTCATCGATAGTGGAGAGGTCGGCGAGGTAGGCAACGGGCTCACCAGAGTGGCACAGGACAGGTGGGGAAATGTGTGGTGTAACGGAAACTAGATGTCTGGATTATGGAGCATGGACAAAACTCTGCAAAGTCAGATTGCTAATGTACGGACTGTTAAAACTGAGTGGTATAGTCGTCTAACAAGTCTATTGGATGGGGGCGATCCCGGGATTCATTTCTCGCTGAAGGTGCCGGGCGCAACGTCTACTCCAAACGTGCTCTTCGCAAACCCTCTCATTGTTCTTTCCAGCTCGTCCTCGAAACCGATGCTCGGCCGCCCCAATATGCCCCAGACCCACTGACGCACCCTGCTCGTCCAAAACATGACGTCGATGGAGAGCATGACGCCCCGAAATACGAGATAATGCCAGTATTCCTTGGTGCGTTCCATCAGGGAGAGATGGGTAGCCGTCGTGAGGGACGCGGAAGCCCAGTATCCGGTGATCTTGATACGATTGATGGGCGAACCGAGTACCTGGTTGTTTCCTAAACGAAGAAATCAGACGAGCGTCGCGAGAGACTAGGCCCATCGATACAAACCTTGGACGATCCTGGCACGCCACATCAGCCAACGGTCGTTCTCGCGCGAACCGCCAAGTGCTCACCTCATGTTCCTCCCAAGGAAGATGAGCTCCTTGGGCATCTTGTCCGTGTCCAGCAAGAACCGTTTCAGTTTGGCCTTCATCCACACGCTCTGCTCGTACTGATTCAACCCCTCCGGTAGCCGGTCCCCATTCCCGTTCCCCTTCCTTTCTTTTCCATACCTCACCGGTCGCATCAATGTCGCACTTGCAAACAAGTCTGGCGTGCCAATACCCCACACCGTCGTCACACGCTCGATCGCATCCCAGTCGGCAGCCAAGAGACCCCTCCACAGCGCTGCATACTGCCTTCTGAACGACTCCTGGACACGAACGTACAATCCATGATCGAGCAAGACAAGCTGCGGATACCTAGGGTTCGACGGATGAGGCCGAATGATGATGTTTCCAGGGTGTGGATCGCAGTGTACCCAACCCCAGTTGAACATTTGGGCGCTGAACAGTTCCACCATGGTCTGCATGATCGACTTGATGCCACCTTTCAGTCGGACACCTTCCAGCGAGGGATGAATATTAGAAGTCGAAGCAGGATCTGCTTGCTTTTCCTCTCCCATCAGCCGTCGGACTGCCGCACGATCGCTTAACCGTACGCCGTCGATCCATTCGGCAGTGAGCACCTTTCTTGTTGAGTATTCTGGATACACCTTGGGTATATGTACCTTGCCGGCGAGACGCGGTTCGGTAGCGATAAACTGGGCAGTGGCATGCGCATTTTGTGCTTCCTGCACGAAATCCAATTCCTGCCTCAGATGCCTATTGATGAAATCTGCACACGACGTGAACGACACGTTCCTGGCGTGAAATCCAAAGAAGGAAGAAAGGTAAGCGGAATTACGCACCAACAGCAAAATAAACGGGCAGGTCGAACATCCAATTCTCGAAAATCCACATCACCGTACGGAATGCGCCGAGATCCCACTCGATCTGTTTCGTCACGTCCGGTTTCTGTATCTTGACTGCCACCCATTCGCCGCTTCTGAGTTTGGCACGATGGACTTGAGCAACGCTGGCACTTGCGATCGCGTCTTGTTCGAATACGTCAAAGATGCCATCGGGACCTGCAGGAGGGTGACCGAATTCGGATTGAAAGACAGACAAGACGGCAGAGTAGGGTATTTGGGGTGCGTCGTCGAACAGGCGTGCGAACTTGTCCTGTATAGGACGTGGTAGGAAGGGTGAATTAGCACCGATGGCCTGGCCTGGGAGTAAGATAGGGTGAGTGTTGCGTCAGAGAGGGACGTCAGCATGCATGCGTGGGTATGAATGTGCTCACCTATTTTGATGTAGAGACCGCCGTTGGATGTCAAGAGGTTATACATCCTATCCGCCACACGTGCGTGAAGTTGTGGGATTTGGTCTGCCATTTCAGGCTTGAAGTTGAGTTTGTAGTCTAAGGATATCATGGCACACTAGGACGATACATGTTAGTCATGCATGCATAAATAAGTGGGACGTGTGGGAGGACCAGTGAAATGGGAACGTCAGTTCATCGTTCAGAGTGTTCTCGGTGACGATGGGGCTGCAAACCAGCTCTGGTCAGGACGAGTTGGGGAGGGTGTACTCACCGTCCAAAGGGTGCGAAAGTTGCGGCTGACCGCGGAGGCATTGAATTTCTGGTCGAGGAACCAGAACGTGCCGAGCGTCACTGCAGCAAAAGTGGACCGTCTGGCCCACATGTGCCATCGCGGGTGCGACGGTGGTGGGGTCGAGAACGACCTGGTAAATACAGCAGATCGTTTTGTAGGAAGCTTCAAGGACACCCTTTGTGTCGCAACATTGACGATGCGGAACATCAAGCATCAAGTTAGTAACTGCGGGAGGACATATGGCCGAAGAGGCATGACGCCATCTGGTCGGCACCGGTCCCGTGACCGCCCGAAAAACGCTCAGCCCGATGACGGTCAGCGTTGATGCAGAGTCACTGCCAGTGTGTACGTCGGGTTGTATGGATGGTGATGACCTCGGACTCGCCATCGATCCTGCAGGTGACAAGGTTGTCCTTGATCAGCAGGGGGTATTATTGAATTTCGCCTCCCGATCTATCATCCACCGAGTGTCTCTACTAGGCTCGACTCACATCACACGTGCGATTCCAACACAATTCGTATCCTTTCCGCATTCAATTGGATAGCAGTGACAATCTCAGTAGATTCCAGTTGCCAGGTTGACCTGTAACCCCGTCATTCCTGTCACACGCGGGCCAATAGGAGCAGTGAACTCCGTGCAGGGTTTACCTAACGCATGTAACGCTCTCCACGGCATATAATAAGCGACCGAAGCGTTTCCGGTTCGCTTGCAACTAACACCCCGCTTTCGAATGGTACCGACTCCCCTACACTCTTCCCGTCTCATCGTTACCCTCTTATCCGTACTATCCCAACATGTGCCCAACATTGCGCGTAAACTCGGCGGCGCTAACAACGATCCTACAATCTTGCACACGTATGCCAAACGTGCTACGTCGGACCCCAACAGTCCGCAGTTCATCATCTTTGCCTGTCTCATTCCCGTCCTCGTCTTGTTGTCTGGTGTCTTTGCCGGCCTGACATTGGGCTACATGAGCTTGGACGAAACCCAGCTCAACGTGTTAAGCATCAGCGGTACAACGTACGTAGCCCTCCCAGACCATCTCAGAGTTTGTACACTCCAGCTCACTTCTAACACCACAGGCAGCAGAAGCAGTACGCTGCCAAGATTAAGCCCATCCGTGAGAATGGTCACCTCCTGTTGGTGACACTCTTACTGGCCAACATGATCGTGAACGAGACACTGCCCATCATTTCCGACCCTGTTCTGGGTGGTGGCGTGCAGAGTGTTGTCGTCAGCACGGTCCTTATCGTCATGTAAGCTTTGCTGTCCATCAAAATGTGTCTGCAATATCAGCGTGGGAATCTGCACGTTTTTGGCTTCTTATCTGTGTCCCCCCTAATCCCCCAAAGCCGAGACTCTCTCTTCATTCCAGCTTCAGCCGGTTGTTGATCTTTTTCCCCTGGCAGCTTTTCGGAGATCATTCCGCAGTCTCTCTGCACGCGCCATGGTCTTTACCTGGGTGCAAAGATGGCCGGCTTTACTCGTGTTTTGATTTACCTCATGGTTCGTTTCGTGTCACTCACTCCTCCAATTTACGATTCGCTGACAGGCATAACGTAACAGGGGGTAGTGGCATGGCCCGTCGCAAAACTCCTTGAATTCGTTCTTGGGCCACATCACGGTATCATCTACCGAAGAGCGGGTCAGTATCCCAACATCCCTACTCGTGACCTTATACTAAACTCCTCGCCATAGAGCTCAAAGAATTGATTGCGATGCATTCGTCAACGTCTGCGCATGGTGGTGACTTGAAAACGGATACCGTTACTATCATCGGCGCTACGCTCGACCTGCAAGAAAAGGTCGTGAAACAGGTAACGCACCCATTTGTTCTTTACTTTAATGACGTCCTGAGGTGTGACAACGACAGGCCATGACGCCTATTGACAATGTGTTCATGCTTTCCATCGACTCCCAACTGGACTATGACACGATGAAGAAGGTTTGCTCGACCGGTCACAGCCGTGTACCCGTGTACGAAGAGGTAGAGATCGCTGTAGATTCGTCTGGTCGATTGCAGGAGGTCAAGAAAATTATTGGTATCCTTCTCGTCAAACATGTATGTAACTGTTTCCCCCACGACGACCCACCTAACGTTAGTGCCAGTGTGTTATGCTCGACCCCAAAGGTAAAGACATGATTCCATTTGTGTATGCGTTTCTAATATGCATGCTCGCCCAGATGCAGTCCCTTTACGCAAGATTCCTCTGAACAGGGTTCCTTTTGTTCCAAACAACGAATCTTTACTTGGTATTCTAGATAAATTCCAAGAAGGTCGTTCCCACATCGCCATCGTTTCTCGTTTCAGCGTTGAAAAAGCGGCATCCGTTAAGAAGGTCGCGAAGCGTACCCTCACTCAGCGTCTACGTCAGAGCGTCGGCATCAGTGATTCCACTGACTCTAGCGAGTCCAGCGATGAAGAGGAATCTCAATCCAGGCCCAAGACCAGCGTGGAAGATGGTCAAGACCACCTCAAAGGTGTATCTTGGGCAGATGACTCCGAAACAGAAGCCACGATCCCAGGTGATACCAGCGCGGAGTTGAACAACGCACAGAAGGAAGTGCGAAGGCCATCTAATGTTGTGAGGAATGGTATTAAATTCAAACCGCGTCGTCGGCGTCGGAGGACGGACGTCGAGGCAGGGCTGGCGGAGGGAGCAGAAACGAGTGGTAACATCAAAGATAAGCAGAAGATAAGGTTACCAAGAACCGGGACTGGATTGGAACAAAACATGCCCGCTGACGCTCTTTTGACCAAGAAAGACGCCAAGGATTTTCTGCAGGGTATAGATCCCGCGATTATGCCACTCGGTATCATCACTCTTGAGGATGTGCTCGAAGGTAACGTATGGCTTTTTGTCCGTGGTACAATTCCTGACTTGGTGCTAGAGCTGATCGGCGAAGAGATATATGATGAATTCGATTTCGAGGCTGCCAATGGAACTATTTCATCCTTCGTTCCATCCGAGCATGCTAATACTAACGGAATCGAAACCATCCCCGTTGCCGCACCTCAGATTACTGACCTCTCCGCTATGACAACTTCTGTTCTCCGCCCCCTCAACACTCGTGGCTTAAACTTCCTACGCTCGACCAGCGCTCCCCCGAGCCCTCGCAATCGCAGTAGAACCCCATCCGTCTTTCCTACACTCGACCAGGCGCCCCAGCCAAACACGCCCGCAAAGTCCAGCACTGCTACCCCAGCGACACCAGCAACCGTCCCTGGGAGCCCCGAAATGCCCGCGATAAGTACCACGGAAGAACCCAAGGCCAAGGGAGAAATGCCTAAAGAACCTACTGTCGTCCCAGCATCCGAAAACTCTCCACTTTCGGGCTTGCCCCGATCCACACCAGCGAAGAAGCGTTTCATCACCAGTTCCGGTGTTGGTTCCCCGCTCCTCACTTCTATGGCCCCTGCTGCGTCGCGGTCTGCCTCTCCACCTCCCTCTCTCGAAGCTATTCTCTTGGACAGGAAGCGTCGTTTGGTTGCCGCGGCTGCTGCCGGAAAAGACGCAGGCACTATTACCCCACCCACACTTCCAGCCATGAGCGAGAATCACGATGCAAAGGTATCCGCGTTGCGAGCGCTGGGGACGTCCGCCAAAGGCACGAGCAAATTCAAGAGCAGTCCCCTCGACGGCGGCGAACAGACCGGCGTCGTGATAGCGGAGAAGGTCAAGCGAGATATCAAGTCAGACCGGGTAGAAGATATTCGTATACCTGACGGGATGGACAAGGCCGGTCCTGACAAGAAAGAGGACGACTCAGGGTACTTATGACATTTAGCCACGGAAGCCGGCGCTTGTGTTGCGCTTGCAGATCTCGAAGCTCAGAATTGACACTCGCCACGATGATACCTAGATGGTACTATGTCGACCGTTTTCTTACAATTTCCACTCTTCTTTTTCTTCTTTTGACGCAGGCTCACTTTTGGGCTTCGCTGCAATCTCTATGCCGCACTATGCCGTATCTACTTGTGATCCGTTGTATATCCTATCTCTTGCATATGGATTAGCGTGTCTTCGAAGCCCCCGAGTGAGATATGGAGTATGCATGCAACTGTGGGTACGTGGCATTCAGTGTCCATGCAACGACTCAACCAAGCCCACCACATCTGGCACCCAATTTTCCCAATCGTCCGTACCATCATCCAGTCCCAATTTCGTGCTGCGCAACCCGTCCCCAAGTCTCGCCTCCATTCCCGAACCCCGTCTCACGCCCTCCTTCATCTCGATCCCGACGCCCCTCAGCCCGTCCAACACCGCGCGATACAACGGCGCCTCCGTCGGACCCTGCACGCCCCGCCCAACGACCTTGCCATCCAACACGGCAAGCGCCGCAAACGCCACCGGCAGACCGACGCACCGCGACATGGCCGACGCGCGCTCCGTCCCGTACGACACGAGCGAGGACGTGTAGACCTCCGTCGCGCCCACCATAGACGCAGGCTGCGCGACGATCTCGTGCGAGAGCACGACGAGGTCGCGCTCGCCTGGGGTGTACCGGAGTTTGTGTGCGAGGACGAGCGTGAGGAGGTCGATCGGGGCGGTGGGCTTGGAGGGTAACGGCGGTAGCCTGCCTGCACTGGTCAAAGCGGAGGGGGCGATCCCGAACCAGGACAGCGCTCTCAGCGCGCGCTCGCGGTGGTGTGGGCTCGGAAGGACGCTCGACAGCGCAGAGGCGAGCGAGCGCGGGTCTGCGGGGACGTGGTCGCCGATTCGTTTGCCCAGTGCGAGTGGGGCGAACTCGGACCACGAACGAGGTAGGATGTGGGACGATGGATCCGTGTCCAATAGTCCCATGGACTTGAACGAATGCATGAGACTAGTAAACCCAGGGTATCTGTTATAGCAGCGTGAGTGGCGTACCGGGATATACGATGTAGTTTGGCATACCTCAGAGTACCTCGCAAGACCGTTCGTAGGTCCTCGAGCTCCCCAAGTCCGTAGGTGTCTACGTACGGGAGACTATCCCTGTTCGCAATGCCCTCCAGCTTCAACACGTTGGAGATGGGGACGTCGGGAAAGTGGTGTTTCAACACGTTCCTTCCCGAGATCTCCGTGACCTTCGGATCGAATCCAAGTCAGTGGGGCAAAAGGGATGTTAGATGGCAGGCGTACCTCCCAATCGAGCTTGAATCTGGCGCCGTTGAGTGCGGCATTGAGCACACCTCTGGGACTCCAACTAAATTTGTATCCCAGGGGGACATTCGATGCCTCTGGTGCGGGGAGACCACCACAGAACGAGGTAAAGGAGAGGATCCGCTTATTCTCTTTCTCTAGCTGCCTAAGCAGCGAGAGCGCGGAACAGTGGTCAATACCAGGGTCCAAACCGATCTCATTCAACAGTACCACGTTGGCCAATTCCGCGCTGAGAAAGGGGAGGTTAGCAAGTTGCCCGATGAAACGCCAAGACAAGTATGGGCGTACCGATCATGCAGGGCGCGCATGGCGGATGATATGTATGAAGCTGTGACCATGTGCTTACTGTGCTGGATGCATAGCTCGGCGATAGATGGATGGAACGGCACAGGTAGAAGGCTAGAAGCCCACAGAGTTATCTCGGCGCTTCAACTTTCGGGATCAAGCTCGACCTACCTAATAACGACATCAGCACCCTCAATGAGTTGCGAGACCTTTTGCTTGTCCTCGACGTCCAACACGCATGCGCTGGCATTGGACAGGCCCCGGATCAAATCCTCAACTTCTGCACATGAATTGCCAGCTAGTAGTGAAACAGATTGGATGTACACAATGAAATAAGTCCGCAGTGGTAAATACTCATACGGATGGGCTACTGACCGACGACCAACTCTACATCAGAGCGCTTGCACAGTTCCTGTGCAGTAGGTCCAGCAACCATCCCACTCCCAAGCATGAGAACTCTGTTTTTCCTCGGGGGGTTCTCTAACTTGGCGGTGGACCGCCGCCATTCATCGAGAGGTACTTCCAACCAGGTATGATTTCCTCGGAGTTGACCATCCTTGGCAACGGTGGCATTCTTCAAAGTCTCGGAGTACTCTGACTCTGTCGGTTGTCCCCGGTACTCCCGAATCACTGCCGTCAGGTAAGGCATCAGCACTCGGGAGAAATGTTCGGACGCGTCCAATGGCAAGCTGGAGGGAAGAATATCCACAGACATGATTTGCACGCTTGGAAGATGGGCGGGTAGTGTTGGAGTGCGATGTTTGAAGAAGGGTTCTGAGATCGTGGATGCACGCGACATGAATTCGAGCCCACCCTGCAGAGGAATAATATCAGCTGCGCGACTCGCAGAGGCGCGCAAAACCACCGACCCCAAGATCACAACTGATGTCGCCGATGATCCCAAACCTCGCTGGTCCAACCTCTGCGGCACGAGCGAGCGCCGTCGTCAGCGCTTCGTTTGTCATCAAGCGCGGAAATCCCGGAAGCCAGCCAACTCCATTCAGGAAGAGAGTGAGATATGGAGCTACCTGATTAGTAAATTCAAGTTCAAACCAATCAGGACGCATCGATGAAGTATTCTCCCTACCTTCGTAGCAAAGTCGGACTGGTAGACGGATGGGCGTTCGTAGTAGTGCGCTCTGTCGTATTGACCGCCATCGGCTCGAGAGAGATATTCGGCGGGAGAAGCGTGGACTAGGTATATCTGGATATCTCATTAAACCCAACAGTTTCAAAGTTGTGAACCAAGATCGAGTACCTTGTGCAGGTCGGTATCTACACGGCAACTGTCAACAAGACATCAAAGGATAGAGAGATAAAGCTGATGTACCCGGGTTGCTCACGAGAGCAGGGAGGTCTTTCACTTTAACTTTCACGATGGGAAGTTCACTCAAGATCGAGAGTACACCCTGGGAGACATTCCCGTTCCTAAAAGGAAACCATGAGATGAGATGTAGTAGGTGCGACTCACTTACCCCGTCAAACCAACGACGAAGGGTCCAAGGGATTCGGGAGTCCCATCTTTGAGGATTTCCTCACCGATGGCTCTCAAAGCAACTCGCAATGATGGCAGAGCGACGTGGGTATGAGGTCGGGGAGTGTGCTAGAGTCAGAGGTTTCAAAAACAGTGCTGAACTTTAGGCATCATTACACCCACGAGAAAAGGTGATGCAACACCAAGCTCGAGATGTGCATGGGCTAGCGTGGAAAGGGATTCGAGAGCACCGGCAACTAGGAAGCGGTTAGCGCCAAGGGGCAGGCGTTTATAATTGGGTGTCCCCACCTCCGGCAAACCACCCAAAAGCAACCGTTCTCTTCCCATCGGGTCCTTTCAGAAGCTCGTAGTCTATCAACCTCGATGGGAGATCACGCTGGGGATCCTTGCTCAGAAACCGGGACAACAGCTCCATGTTATAAGGCTGCCCCTTGGTAGTATGAGAGAACATAAGGTGGGTACGAGGCACTGGCGAACCGATGCTGGCAGTAGGCGGTGGCAATACCGGGGAGGTTATCAGTTCATTAAGTGGCGGTTCTTTAATACCAAGGACGATGTGTGCAGGGTCGAGATTAGGATGAATCCTCGCGCCGGCCTATCACGAGACACCAAGTTAATTTGGAATGGACCATGAAAGCGAGGTGCCTGCCTCCGACTGGTGTCACGGACCTTCAGAAATTGGTGTACGGGAAAGACCCTCCTGTCGCAATCCTGAATGAGAACGTCCACATTCTGTTCGTGCACCAATGATTCGACGGCGTCAGGTGTCAATGGACATCGTCGTTCCCAAATTCTGGCTGGGTTCTCGCGACGAATGCCGATAGTAAGCTTGGAAGTCGAAGGAGTGACAGTGGCGAACGAGGCCCGTCGTACGTGCGCGGCATGTTTCAGCATTTCTGTCGGGTTGTCGACAGAGTCGTGCGGGGAAGTTGAAAGGGACAGCCCGGTTATATACTCGCCAAGGAGCGATCGAGTTTCCGTGATCCGCCCGAACAGCGGCGGTGTCGCTCCAGTTACTGATAGCATCACGGCAGGCTCTAGGCCAGACATTAGCAAAAAGGGCACATCCGAGTGGGTCCCTTGCCAGCGCTTCTCCCCAGGAAAAGATACACAGCTTGAATGTTGGTATCAAAGGTCCGGTCAAAAAAAAAGGGGGGGGAGAGGGAGTCACCCTCCTCGTGATCGTTTATTATGAGAATATCCGTTGTCTTCGAGGCGCGCGACCAAGTAAAACTAAAAATAAATACGCCGAAGGGGAGTCGAACCCCTGCCGCTTGCTTGGAAGGCAAGCATGATAACCGCTTCACCATCGGCGTTTATACCTGGTGGCGTAATCCTTATCACTCGTTCGTGGTCGTCCTCCGTTATCAACTGTACTCACACGCCAAGTCTTGAAGTTCTCCTCGGCGACGATGACAGCAGACGTAGATTTGAACGGGAAATATCCCGGTAAGTTGTTGCAAGTTCAGCAGGGACGATGCTGTTTGCCCTGGACTCTGGTTCACCTCACCACTGAATTCTAGCAAGGGACCATGTCACTAGGACGATTGATACGTTGATACAGTCTCTGTCTGCAGAGGATAAGGCCAAGGTACCGCCCTCTTCGTCCAGCCGACACATGATGCGGTGCCAGTAGCTGACTATACGTCCTGATCCTTCTACGCAAACCTCAAGCCCCATGCGATCTTGCTCGCAGGCGGTACGACCCCCTACCGGAACGACACAGATCGTGAACTTTTATTCCGTCAAGAATCCAACTTTTTCTATCTTACTGGTTGCAACGTCCCCGGATCTTACTTTTTGGCACTGTATGACCCCACTCCCTCTACTCTTACTCAGATTCGAGGTTGCTCGCTCAAAACCACTTTGTACGTCTTTGAGGCCACTGTAGCAGACTTATTGTGGTCTCCCGCTCCTCCAACACTTCAGGAGGCGCGCGATCTATATGCAGTGGACGAGATCGAGCATTCTCCCAAGCTCGTGACCGCCCTCTCACAACTTCCACAAGGGACGATCATCCACATCCTTCCTGAAACGGATCAGTTTCCAAGCATCGTTGCAAGCCAAGTGGATGGCCTAAAAGCAGCCTTGCAATCATCCACAAAGACGGCCGAACACCTTCTTCCGGCGCTCCACGAAACCCGACTCATCAAGGATCCATACGAGATCGCTATGATCCGCAAAGCGAATGATATCAGCTCACGCGCGCACGAAGTCATCATGCGTGTGCTTGGATTAGCCGTTGCGGGGAAGATCAAGAAGCAATCTCCGCACACACCACCCTTACCGGGGGAATGGCTAATCGAGAAAGAAGCCGAAGCGGAGGCGATATTCGTAGCTTCGTGCAGACGAGAAGGGTCAGCTATCTCGATCTGTTCTGTCTCCTCGTCGTCGAGACGACTCATGTTTCGTTGCAGGGCTGCGCATCAAGCGTATTTGCCTATCGTGGCAGCATCTACACGGGCCTCGACGTTGCATTACTGCTGCAATGACCGCGCCTTTGCATGGGGTCCAGTAAATCATTGCGACACGGCTAACACTGGGAGCCTTTCACATTCGCACCATCACGACGACCATGAGGAGGGAAAGAAACTGTCGCCGCAGGTTTTGTTGATTGATGCTGGGTGTGAATGGGACTGTTATAGCTCCGACAGTGAGTATCCGTTGCATGGAATCTGGCTCATCTTGTCTTTCGTTACCTGTAACCTGCTTCCTCGAAATCGCCACCGCTGATTCCACACTTTGTGACCGTCCCACATCTCAGTTACGCGTACAATGCCAGTCGGTAACGGGGGGAAGTTCACAGAGGAGGCCAAGAAGGTGTACGAGCTCGTATTGAGGATGCAATCCGTAAGTCATTACGGCTTTGCTTTTGTGCACCGTTCAACATTCAACTTTGGCCATGCCAACTGGTTTGCGCAGGAGTCTTTCAAACTCGCTGCCCCTGGGGTCCATTGGGACGACATACAGCTACTATGCCACAGCGCGCTCGTGGATGGCTTCTTGGACATGGGAATCTTCAAGGATCCTGACGGGATCGTCAGAGGTTGGTTCTTATCCCCTCCGCTTCTTGCTCCCCGTTGATACATATGCCGTCCAGGTCTCGACGGCCACACGAATGGTCACACAACATCACCAACTGCCAAGGCTGCAGCAAAGTCTCGGGAGGCGCTCTGCCGAGAAATTCTACTTACAGGTCTCAGCGCCGCTTTCTTCCCTCACGGCGTAGGCCACTCCATGGGCTTGGACGTACACGACGTACCAAGCGCAAGCCGTCCTGCGGGGAGTGGTAAATACTTTGTCGACGGTGCCGACCAGGCGGCTGGTGGACATAGGGATTTCTACAAATTCCTGAGATTGAGGTTAGAGTTGCAGGCAGGGATGATTGTAGTAAGTCGACGGTGTCCACGTCTCAGCGCCCTTCATTTCGCCGATCGCATTTCAAAACCAGACTATCGAACCAGGCGTCTACTTCCACCCTGCCATTCTGTCATCTTACAATGTCCACACCTCGCCGTATGTCAACGCTGACATCCTCGCTCGCTATGAGGGCATGGGAGGGGTACGGATCGAGGATGATGTCTTGATCACCGAGACAGGCTGTGAGAATCTAACCAAGGTTCAAAGTGGAGTGGAGTGGATCGAGAGGGTCTGTGCCGGTAGGGATATCGTGTAAGATACCCAAGGCCGAGTAGGCATCCAGTCGGTTGGCGCCGATTCGTCTCTGTACTAATAACACAAGTTACATGTATACCTACACAAGGGAGAGTACATATGTACCCCAGTAAGCGCGTTCACATTTGCATGGTACATAATTTCGGATCGCCAGACTCAACGTAAGCCAAAGTGGATGGAATGTCAACCAACCATGCTTCGCTTCCTGCCACGCAGACGGACTGAGGGCAATATTTCAGTACAAGAAAGTATAGCACGCCGTGAGTACGTTACCCTCATCCAGTCGCTTTTTGATCTGATCCCAGTCTTTCCCCATACGATTCGCGTAAGCCTCGAGAATAGATGAGAATAGGGGTTCAGAGTCTGGGTGTGTTGATGAAAAGGCACGTTCCAAGACATATAGATCCACTGCTTTGTCTTCCACAAGTGCAGAATGATAGGCCAGTCCAAAGTCGATCAGCACCTGAGGGACATATAGAAGACGTGCAGGAACAACGGGGCTGTATTAGCGTACCAGATCGTTGTTGCTTGCCCGGAGCATCATGTTTGACGTGGTCAAGTCCCCATGAATTATATCAATAGAATGTAGCTTGGCGATTTCTACTCCAATCTTCTCCATCAACGTTTCTGAGACGAGACGGTGCCATCAGCCAGACGACGAGCTTTCCTCTGTAGGTCACGGACCCGCGGTAATGTCGTTTACACAACCCCAATCGGATGCTAGAGTGCCTATGGTGTAGGCGGGGTTCGGCCACTCTCGCTCGCCTTCTTCGTCCTCTTCGCAATAGTATATGGATCGCCAACGGACCTCGTCAGTTCCTGCTGGAAGAAGATACCGCACGGGTGGACCCTCTATGAATTCCAACCCAAGGGAGCCTTCGGTTACATCCACCAGCCTGATACCGGGTACGTTCACACCCGCGCTACGAGGAAGCCGATGCCGGATTCAGTCGGGTGACGCTGCAAGATAACCGAGCGATGCGAAGCATACCGCAAACACCGCATCAACGTCCGAGCCTCCCCGATCAACCTCTGGCGCGTTAGCATCTTGTCCAATGTTGGATGTCTGTACTTCTTCGGGAACCGGTGTTTGAAGAGAATGTCGGCCATGACCGGGGTCGATGGGCACCCTGCCTTGATATCGGCTTCGAGAGGACCCCAGTTGGCATGCGAAGATCTGAACCTGATATATGTCTTGAATACCCTCTACGGCAGACCGATGAGTGTGGATATCTCTGACGGGGGCAATAATGGGACTTGCAGCCTCGGCACCTTGAGACACCCATTTTGACATTTCCAGCAAACGTTGTGAGGGTATCCATACATAGGGATCGAACACCATTTCCTTGATGACGGTCTTGACAGTAGTCGAGGAGATGAGATGAACGGTGGTCTCTCAAAAAGGCACTTGCTGCCATTACGCACGTGACTTGCCCGTGGTTCGGATTGGACCGAGTCAGCGTTCGAACGTTCATATGAACATTCAGTCGAGAAGCAGTATCATACTTGAAACTGTCAAGTTCACAATCTACATGACGTAAAGCTCGTGTTTTCTGGCTGAAACTGTGGATTTTGTGATGGAGGTTTCCATGACTACAAGGTTGTGCACCCAAGGGTAGCTTAAAGGTCAGTGGAGTAATCCCCAAGTTAATGAGCCGTTCGTTGAACTAGAGGCCGCACTCCTAGCACGCATTGTGGCCTGACAAACATTGGGTATATTAATACACAGACAACGGTCTGTGCGGTATTGTATTAGCGTGGTGAATGGTATGCTCATCTGGCTGAAACGCCGCTACACCTCGTTTGCTCGCCAATACTTCCTCCTCGGCGTTGACTCGCGTGTATCAAGCGGGCGGCCGAGTTAGTGATGTAGTCCATAAGCCATATTAACCATTCAAGGCACACCACCCATCGTACCATCGGATGATAGAAGTCGGAGGTGTTTGACCTCCGACGTCAGTTTCCAGAGTGGCGTATCACCATGAAACCCAACCACCATTGTCTTTTCTCCTTTCCCGTGGAGGCGTGGCTCGTGGGACTAGGCTAAAGAAGCACAATCACCCCTTAATTGGAAGGGGTCATCGGCGGTTTGTTGGTTCCGTCGATGCCGCGTTCATGAGGTATGTGTCAAGGAAGGATGTGAAATCTTCTCACGAAACCTTCAACGCCGTTGTCTTTGTACTCGCTGCTCTGTCTTGCAATACGTTTGGGGCCATTCTACCATACCACCTTTCCTAAATCGGAAACAGGTGCGTCGATTTCTCATGTGCGCGCTCGAATCAATGACCTTAACATAGGACCGGGCAGTGGTCCTCACCGCAACCTTCTTTACGAGCTTTGGTCCCCTGTGAACGCTATCTCGGGAATCGTTTGCCATACTAGTTACATCCGCATTATTGCAGTGAGTTCGGCGCCTCTAGATCATCCCCATCTCGGATGAGTACCGACTCTACGGTTACTTCTAGACTACAGCCTCAGCGTCGTGTTTGAGCACGCCTTGCAAAGATCAGTGATCGTGTGAAGGAATTAGACTATCTACATTCAGCGGACAATCGTCAATGTTGGTGCTGTTTTCCACATGACTTTCCGAGCGTCGCTTAATTATGACAGCGGGTCGAGTCGCATAATCGAACTTCGGAGCATGCTTAGCCACTCGCAGCTTTCTTACCAGGAACCCTGTGGGGTCATGGATTATAAAGATGATGGATTATATTGGAGTGTACCCCAATATCCGTACCAACCAATTCCACACTCCTGGATCATGTCATCACCCGAAGCTTCACACGCTATTACCCTGGCTCAACCATTTACGTTCCCGTTTAGTGGAAAAACCGCAAAAAATAAACTCATGAAGAGTGCAATGTCCGAACGCCTCTCGACGTTCTCACCATATGATCCCATGGAACGTGGCCAGCCCACTGAAGAACTTATTCGGCTGTACGAAACTTGGGCAATGGGGGATATAGGTACGGCACCACCAGCCACGATGACAATACCCTGAGTCGTGTTGGTAGGAATAATAGTCACTGGTAACATTCAAATAAAAAAGGATCATTTAGAAGCCTCAGGTATGACCCCCCTGTCTCTCCTGCAATGTCCTTCGAACGTTGCGACCTCACCGTAGGAAACGCAATTATCGACCGGGATCAGCCTCGAGATTACCTTGCGGACTACAAAAAAGTGGCAAGAGCTGCTAAATCGTACGGAAGCCTCGTTCTTGGGCAGCTGAGTCACCCAGGTCGCCAAGTATCCATCACGATACAACCATACCCGGAGTCGTCTTCGGATATAGAGCACCCATCTACTTCTGGTGTGTTGTTTGCAAGGCCGACACCCTTGACCAAGGACGGAATCAAGGATATTATCAGGCGATTCGCATATGCCGCCTCGTTCCTGCAGAAAGCTGGGTTTGACGGCGTCCAGGTGGGGTAATTCCCGTCCCCGCTGGAAGCTACTCTAACTCTTCCACAGCTTCATGCTGCGCATGGCTACCTGCTCAACCAATTCCTGTCCCCAAGGACTAACAACAGAAAGGACGAGTATGGTGGGCGTCTCGAGAACCGCGTGCGGCTATTACTCGAGGTCATCGCCGAAATTAAGCGGGTGGTGAATGACCCGACTTTCTTGATCTCTGTGAAAATCAACTGCGAGGATTCTACGCCCAACGGGATCGACCCGGACGAGTCAATCCTGATTGCAAAAATGCTGGAAGCCGTTGCCGTCGATTTGATCGAGATCAGCGGAAGAACTTACGAACAGGAGACGAAACCTGTGCCGCAGAGAGTAAGCTTCATCTCGTTCATGTGGACGAACGGAGTCTGATGTACGGTCGTACACAGACACTCTTTTCTATCGCACGAGAAGCATATTTTATTGAATTTGCAGATCGGCTCAGGCCACATTTGAGACAGTCAAAGATTGCCGTTACAGGAGGCTTTAGGACAACACGAGCCATGGCAGAAGCAATCAACCTGGGCTCTACGGATGGTCAGTCGGATGGATCCGCACCCTTTTGATCACTGATGGTTGACATCTCTGAATCACAGTCATTGGGATTGCGCGGCCCTTGACTGCAGAACCTTTCCTGGTGAAGGATATTCTACGGGGCACCAAGTTGGGAGCTAAATCCGACAAATTTCCGCCTATTCAATTGCTGCGGGTTAGTAAACCTGGCTCTGCGCTCCTTCCCGCTGACAGTTCGAACCACGTAGATTGCTGCATCGGCGTGCCAAATTGCCGAGATAGGAAACGGCGAGGACATCACTGACTTTGATAGCGCGTTCAACGTTTCACGATTTATTGCCAGAATGCTGAAGGAGATACCTGCGTCGATGTCTGAACTACTCTCAGCTCACAATCCCGATACGCTATGACATGTCAACCCCTTCTTCCACCCGTTCCGCCTGTACGAGACCGTTGCCTGTATGTTCTGATGTACACCTTTTAAAGTAGTGGATGCTGTGTGATACCCTAATACTGTTCCTCCGGTCCGGGGCAAAGCGCCATCATATTGAAGTTGATACTCTTGGCCTGCGACACATAGAATTCCCTCACGTACTTGGCCGTGTCCTGTGCTTTGTGTAAAAATAAACATTTTCCGCGCTGCAAACGGCCATGCCTTTAGGAGATCAGTGCATTCACCCCTGTCAATCGGTCCAATTCGACCCCCGTCCAGTTCAATTAAGCGCCATCCGGCGCGATCTGCCGCTGGTGCCCTGACAAAGCAGGTGAAATGGAAATCGGTATCCAGGTCCTGCGGAACTGCGGTTTGGCCCGAGGACGCTGCGGATTCATGTATCTTTTCAAACAGTGGTGTGGTTTCCAGCAGCTTTGCACGCTCTTCCGGTGTCTTGTCTTTTGTGCCCGATCAGCATATGACATGGGCGGGTTGGCGGGAGGTCACATACCCCTGCATTCTTCGATGAATTTAGCGAGGGGGCTGCCGCGGGTGAACGGGATGTCCGTCTATACGCAAGTTATTTTGATCATAAATCGGCAAGCAACAAAAGACCCCGAAAGACTGACGTTTGCCAGGCTGTGGATGAGACCCATCGTGCCGCAGGCGTTTGAAATCTTCCGATGCTTGACATCAGCCATAATCTGGAAGTGAGGATGTTGGACTGTGTACCGTTTGCTTCATCCAGAAGACCCCATGATCACCCGGTCCTTGTTCGGCGGTCTGGATATCGATGTCCTCTTCCTTTCGCTTAGCGGAAATGATACCTGAGCAAGGGAAGAGCAGTGCAACTGCTTTCACCCCTGGGGGGACCATGCCGAGGAGCTATGCCGATGACCGTCACGGCAATACAGATGGAGAAAGCCCAAGGGCACACCTCATCATCCAGCCCGTAGACGTCCTGAAAGTGTGCTTGATCCTTTGGGAGACCCGCTGCATACGCCCACTACAAAGACGTGCAACGGCCAACCGTGTGAGCCATGCTGGATCGGTGGACCGAGGATGATGACGTACGGAATTAAATACCTGATGAAGATTTGGTGTGAATAGTGAGGGGTTAGTTAGTGATGACAAGTCTTACTTCTGGGTTGCTCTCGAGAGGGATCCAACGTGAATGCGCCATGAAAACCAAGTTGACAATGCTCGACTTTCAAAGGGTGTCAGAGTTGGACGACTGTCTGTGAATGGGGTCAAAGTCGGAGATCGGTGCCTTCAATAGTCACGTAAGGATTTCTTAGTCAGATTACATAATCGGATTGCACGGAAACGATTCTCTCTTGGCCATGAAGCTTTAAAGTCTGGCAAGTTGGGATGTGACTAGGATCTGCCAACACGACCACTGACAGAATCAGTACCAGCCGTGCTCAATTGCAATGAATCATGGCATTATGCACCGAAATTGAAGTTGGTGCTTCCATTTTCCATGAGTCGAAGGTGCACTACTTATCAGCAGACACGAAGCAGTCGGTACTGCTCCGGGGAATCTGCCATCAAGTACTCGAATGAATCTCTTGGCAGGATACCCCCCGACTCGACGCCTTGTATCCTTTGACCCTGAGAGCCCAATCGCTCGGAGCAAGAAACGATAGAGGAGGGTAGTCACTAAATCCGTACATGTAATATGTAGATGGCAACGTGTCACACGTCGCCAAGTATTTGGAAAATTCATTCGCGGAACAAACAACTTGGCAGTCTCCAGAATAGGCAACCCCGAAGTACCTCGAAACTCTACCCATCAATGAGTTTGAAGAAAAGGTGTGTACTCTGGTCGGGTTGTTGCTCGCTGCTCAGTCGTTCTCATGCAGTAAACTGGACCTTCTGGTCCGAGTACGCTACTCAAACCCAATCCCTCCACCACCATGTCCTCCAAAATTACTCGAGATCCCGACGAATCCAATGCGCTACGCACGTCCCGACTTTCTGAACGCCATTGCGAACGATACGCACTTGCCCATGATTGTAGACGCTGAGTGTGGGATGCCGCTAGACCTTGGGCGCTGGGAGTGCTTGTGGGATGACGATGTGGATGACGCTGGTGCGCGTAACAACCCTCTGCATACGCTACCGAGCTCATGCCCTCTTTAGCACTGAACCCGGACCCAGAAAACCTTCCACCACTGGATCCGAAAGATCGTTTTCTTCTAGGTGACCCCTCAGCAAACTCCACCTCATATACAAACGGAGCCGCTCCCGTGTCTGGTTCCGGCGCGTCCACGCCGCTACCCGCCCACGTACCGTGGCTGCGCAAGACCGAATACCTCAGCAGAGAAGGCGTGCAACGCACGTCATCCACTCAAGAAATGTGCGACCTCTCGCTTCGATGTGTGTATAGCGTACTTGCTAACGAATGTGTCAGAAAACAACTCCCGCAACACATTGACGTTTCACGCTCCGCACAACTACGAGACATAGAGGCGTCGTTTGCTGCGTGCAACGATCCCCCTCAATTCGACCTCTCAACCCTCCGCCATCCAAACAAGGCGGATGTTACGGCTGTCGAGTCGTTCGAGATATTTCCAGACGTTGACATTTGGGCCAATGCGTATGATCTGTTCAGGTTTAGCGAGCGGCCTGGTGAGAAGTCGATTGATGTCAGTGGTTGTTTTTGATGTGTTGCTACGATTCTGATTGCTCCCAACCTAGGTGGAGGATCCCCGGCTCGATTGTGCTGTTTTGCGACCTATGGAATCCGACGGTGACCACTTCCTGGCCTATTACCTCACCAAAGACGACGAGTCTGCCTCGGAGTTCAAGGAGCGACGCATAAGCGGTGCGCTCCCAGCACTAGAGGAGGAGCCCAAGGTATGGGTCCCTCCACCAACATAACTCTGATACTATCCACGTAAATGGGACAGACGACCGCATTCCACTTCCTACGCGACTATGAAACCGTCAAAATCGAGCAAGAAGTGCCCAATGAGTTTTTATTGGTGATTGACCGTGGAGACACGCGACCGAACGTCTCCGGCAGTGGGGAAGAGCGTGTCAAGGGCGCTTATTACAAGAACATTGAGCGCAAGATGACTCTGAAAAAGAGACGGACGAACGTAAGTGACGATCAACGCCCTTTGTTTCCGAAACATACCGTATTCCCTGCAGGCCATGGAGACCTATGTAGACAAGTGGCAAGTGGTGCACATTTCGCACCTGCCAATGAGCAAAGAGGAGTTAGAGGAACGAGAAGAACTCCTCGCTGAAGTTGCCGACCCCACATTCCTGCTCAGCAGGGACGATGTAGATGCAGACGGCGAGATCGATGTTGATGCATTAGGACAGCAGGCACCTCCAGGGGCGATCGGCGAGAGGGAAGACGTTATGGCCGACATATTTTGAAATGATTGATTGTTGTACTGTTTCGACCTCAATAATGTGCACACAGCCTTCTGCGACGGCGAAGAATGCGGAAATGGCAAGGCAATGCACATTTTTCGGAAACGCTACGGGTCGCTTCGGAGGCGGGTAAAACAATATTGGCCATGCACAAGCCGACAGCCAGCTTTTGTACCTCATGACCTCTGAAGATGCATCAGCGACCATGTCCACGATTGGACGTAAAGCAAATCTCTTTCCTTCTTGAAAACAAACTCTTTGGGATTTCGTCAACACAAACGCTAATTTTGTCGGGTTGCTTTGGGGCCACTCTTTGGCCGCTGACAGGCACCGCTAAGCGAGCGAAACTAGCCCGTACGTCGCTCCTGTTTACAGTATACTGTATATGTAGAATCGAAACACCAAACCGTCCGAGGTCGACCACTCCACTGCCACGGGTGCATGCTGGCATGACCGTTGATCGTTACTTTCCGATCGGAGGCACTCCCCGGTCATTTCGGATTCTCGCTTGCGCGGGCTCCGATGTGCTACTAAGCCGGATC
Organism: Sutorius aff. eximius; assembly: GCA_038088915.1. Lineage (NCBI taxonomy): Eukaryota > Fungi > Basidiomycota > Agaricomycetes > Boletales > Boletaceae > Sutorius > Sutorius aff. eximius. The sequence continues at coordinate 25,286 of JBBPJV010000225.1, forward strand.
GAATCGCTAAGACTCTCGCGCCGAAGCCGAGAACAACACGATGCACATCCACAGGCATTTAGGCATCAGAGGGTAAGGTTTTATGCGATCGAATGCACCGGACCACCATGGGTGTCGGACATGTTGGGGCTGCGGGCCGAGATGATTGGTAAGATATTTCCATGCACTGACGCTTACGTCCAGATTTCGGAACCCCATCACTTCGGATTGATTGATAGATACGACGCTTCGCTTATCCTTGAGCACGCGATAATCAAATGATCATCTTTACTGCCTCCAGGAACGTGCAGTTTGTTGGGGATGAGTCGGCGGCGACACTAGCGAGGCCGATAAGGTGTACTCGTAGTCCTCTCGATCACTGTGTAAAAATCGATGGTTATCAACGATGTCGCTCACACCCGATCCACTCCTTTGCGGTCCGAGAAACGTATCCAGACCCTGAGACCAGCGAAGACTGGTAACGCGATAATGGGAATGAATGATGTACACAAGGAGGGATAAGCGAAACTTAAACTGCCTCAGCGAGTCGAACTATCAGAATTCGGATGATCTGACACGGATCCAGGGCGTGACCCACTCTGGATGAATCCCCAGTGATCTGTAGGTCATCTGCTCGTCTCCAGTATGAAAAGGTCACCGGTCACCCGTTTGAAAATGGATCCTAGCTAGAATTGATTACGGAAAGCTGGATCTGGGCTGGTCGGAAAATTCCTCGTAGCGAATCTATTATCGTTCTGAGGCGGAGCGCCGCTGCTCGTGGCACGCTCCGGGTATAGCGGGTATAAATTAAAAACTCGCATGGGCATGGCATGCGGAGTGTCCGAGGTCTTGATCGGCCGCAGTTTGGGAAACCCGGGTCACGCCGTCTGCTGAGAAACACATGTCGCACTTTTTCAGTTTCTGTGGATCCGACGTATGCATCTTAAGCTCCGCTTATACTAAGATCAATTAGGTTCCCATTTCACAGGCGGTAATTCAGCCTCTCGGATGAGTTTCGAACGGATTTTTCGTACATATACCCCCCACCGACTTCGACATGTCCCTAGTTTCCGTCCCCCCGTCGTTGAGCCATGGCCATCCCACCAGAGGGTTCCAACTTTCGTCGACGTATCGTCAAGGATATCTTCGTTGCCCTAGGGTTGCCCCCCTTGGCGCTCTCGCTTTTAGCTCGTCTGTTAGACATCCAGTTTGGGAGGTGGTCGTTATTGGCCTACCCGCTATCTGTTGTCTTCGTCGCTATCGCGAGGGTTCAGTACGCCGAAATCATACAAAGACGGGAAGCGGAACAACTCGGCGCAAGGCGTATACCCTGTGTGATCGGGAAATGGCCAGGCAATATCGATCTCATGTTCAGAATGAGGAAGGCGATCGCGACCGGTTACATCTACACTCCTTATCTGGAACTCTTTGAAGAGTACCAGTGCACCACTCTAAACACCCGCATCTTGTGGATGGACAATGTGAGTGTCATGTCACCAAATGCACGCATTCTTCGGTACAAATAGCTGGTGCGATCTAGATAATATCCATGGATGAGGAACACACCAAATTTGTCCTGGCGACAGGGTTCAATCGTTTCTGGCGCGGGACCGCCCAGCGAGAGCGGCTGTAAGCTACGGGTTCTTTCGGTACCCACACATGCTCACAACTTTGCAAGAGAAAACTTTTTGGGAGATGGGATCTTCAACCGCGATGACGAGGCAAGTGCTCATTTCACTATTTACACAAGGGGTATTCATTCCTTCAAATAGATGTGGAAATCGGTAAGCTCCATGCACGTCGGATGAAGTGGTACTCAAGCTCCGTTGAAGCACCGCGCTCTCGCACGTCCGTTTTTTGCGCGAGACCGAATCTCAGACTTCGAGTTGTTTGACGAGTATGCGAGTCGGGCTCTCTCAATATTGTCGGATATGGCAGCTGCGAATCAGCCATGTGACGTGCAGGATCTTTATGCGCGCTTTACCATCGACGCCGCTTCCGAGTTCTTGTTTGGGAAAAACTTGGATACGTTGTCAGGACAACTTCCAATGGCTGGTTCACCGAACGTGGGCGCACGTGGGTCCTCGACAGACGATGCTTGGGGGACATTTGCCAAGGCATTTGAGGCAGTGCAACAAATCATAACTGTCCGTGCGCGCATGGGAATTATATGGCCCCTGTTTGAACTGCTCGACGACAAGACGGCACCCCATGTGGATACCATCAGACGGTGGGTAGACCCACTTGTTCGCCAGGCACTGGAAGACAAGGCCGCAGCGAAGCGAGCTGGCATCGACCGAGGCCTTGAGGAAAAAACGTTCCTGCAGCACTTAGCTGATAGCACCGAGGGTCCGTCGTGAGTATGTTAGTGATCTTATTTCGCTAACCCACGTATAGACGCCGGAATGATTCGGGACCAACTACTAAATATACTCCTGGCCGCAAGAGATACGGTGCGTACCGGGTGAGGATGGCCTTTTTGGGTGCTCATAGCTTTTCCACAAGACGGCTTGCTTATTGACATACGTCACTTACTTCCTTGCCCTTCATCCCAACATTGCACGAAGGCTCAGGGATGAGGTGCTGGATGTATGTGGCTATGGGGCACCTACGTATGAAAGCATCAAGAAGCTGAAATACAGTGAGCACCCTATGACAATCAAACAACGATCACTAATCTCCGACTGGCAGTGAAAGCTGTCATCGACGAGACTTTGAGATTATTCCCGCCTGTACCGTTGAATCAGCGTCAAAGTCGGCCAATGTCGTGCACCCTCCCGCCTCCCGACAAAACATACACTACTACGTCTGATAAACCCCTTTACATGCCCAAGAACACGACCTTTTTCTATTCGACTCTTCTGATGCAACGGAACAAGGCGCTGTGGGGACCTGATGCAGATGAATTTGATCCAGAACGTTGGATCGATCCCAACAGGTTATCAAGATTCACTTCAAACCCTATGATGTTTACTCCATTCAGTGCTGGACCACGGATCGTGAGTATTCTGGAAGTTTTATATGCCGTGTGACGTGGTGCTGAGAGCGCGCCCACTGCCTGTTTAGTGTATAGGTCAAAATTACGCCTATAACGAGGCCTCATTTTTCCTGGTTAGATTGATGCAACAGTTTGATACCTTTGCATTTGCTGCCGACGCCCAACCGCAATCATCACTGCCCCCGCTAGAATGGAAACGTGGACGCGGCCGCCAGGCCGTGGAGATGATTCGTCCAGAGGCTGCGATGACGTTGTTTGTCAAAGTAGGCGGTTCATTTCCGTGTTTATTCGATTTATTCACTTTGGAAAATGACTTAGAGTGGCCTGTGGATGCGGCTGGGCAAGGCCGCTACCCCTTGACCTGGAAACGCTTCTCAACGCTTGCTACCATTTGCATTTATTGTATGTGTGATGCTCAAATCCCGGCGGACACGAACAGTGCATGGCGTAATATTTATCAATTTATTATCCATTGCTTGTATACCTGTGCATGACTAACATTTTATATAAGAAATCTCAGGAGCATCGCCATCGAATTGAAGCATTATTATTGGCAGACTGAAGTAAGGTTGGTATGTACAGCACTTTCTGGAGCCACATCGGAAGACGTAGCTTATCCGACCCTGAACCGACGGATTGACGAACAGCAAGGTGCTTCGTGAATGGGCCCACCTCTGATTCCTTATTATCGTAAGCATCGTGTATATTCCGCCGGAACGTTCTCAAGAGGCAGGAACGAGTCAAATGCGCCTTCTTGGTAACCACGCGTGGTATGTCCTTGGGAACCGTGTAACCATCAAAACACCCGCTATAATCGCGACCATGGTGACCCATGTGTTCTGCCTGTTCGCTCCAGGCGGCCTTGTGAGCGGGCACCACCCGGACTTGGCATGTGTCGCTGGCAGTGAGGTACGTACCACATGTATGAAAACCGACCGTTCCTTGTGGGTCAGTGTTGAATGGAATCCATGAGGCTCGGAAGCCGGCGGTCGACAATGTTACAGACGGCATTTGCAAGTGCCTTGGCGACGGACCGACCCCAGAGACACTGCATCACAAACGGAATGTCAAACGACGGAAAATCTTGTGTTCAAACGGCGTTTATTGTCCGTGCGCCACGTCACCTGGCTGCGTTGTGGGGTAGGCACTGGACGGACCAGAACATACACCGAGCATCTCTCAGCGATTGCGCCCGGTGGATGATCTTGTCACGTCATGAGTTACCAGGACTGGTGGATACGATGTCGGTGTTGTGGTATCCCCGGCCTGCGCTTCCCAATACATTGCCAATGTTCGTCGCTTGTGCGAACCATTGATCGGCGCCCAAGAACAACGGGTGCTATCCAGGCCTACGCCGCATTGAAGAAGAGGCTTATTAATTGTATCCGCTGCGCGCATCCGGAAGTCGGAAAGGATGCTGTGGATGCCGCCATCTTCCGGAAGACCACTAGCATCTGCCAACGTCATGTTATGCGTCTGGTTGGGCCACCTGTAATACTCCCTATAGATGCCCTTCCGCCCTTGCGCGCCGGTCACATCTCGATGATGCTGTGTACAATCGCTGAGCTGGTATCCAATCACATGTGTTTGATGTTCCCCCCGAGGCTATCGTCGGTTGCTGTAACGTCAGCTCCGCACACAGCCGATTGCATCATGCCCTCCCAAATCAAATCGACGCCCTTGTCTGTGGGATTAGCAAATCAGTGGTATCCTTCATGACCCATGTGCGCGATCGCCTTGGCAATGTCAGGAGCATATGCGTCCGCCGCCACGGAGCAAGCCGGAGATCCTCTGACACGGGATGAAGGAGGGAGCGGTGCGTCAAAAGGTGTTGACAGTTTGACGGTCAGTTACCGCAATAAACCCATAAGCAAGCCACCGATAACGGTTGAACGTACGTATTGATTCCTGCGAGTCCGAAGGGACCCGTTTGCGCCCGTCCTTCTTGCGGACGGAATACTGTACTTTTTAGCTGTAGCTGTCAGACGTGTGTCAGCGTGCACCACCTTCCCCCAGCAGACAGGGACGTCCAAGTCTTTCTGGGAGTTGAGCGCTGGCCGCGGATGTCGGACGACTGACTGACTGACGTGTCAAACCATGCTTCCTATAGCATACAACACCGACGAGAAGACGTTTTAGTATTGGCATGTATCCTCCTTTCATTACGCTGCTTTCGGGCGATGGACAGATGGAACCCTCGCTGAAAGACGGTGGTGCGGATGCTTTGCATCGGGGGTACCCTTGGTTTGCGAAATACGCCCAATGGTCTCCCAAGAGCGTTCGACTGGGTAACTGGGACGGGTTCAAACCGTCACTGGGATGCTAAGCACAACTCACCACTCTGCCTCGCCGGCGAATGCAAGATGGATGGTTCATCGTACGATCAACTGTCCATTGTTTGGGCGAGTACGGGAAATATTCGCTCAGGGATGATATCCCTCGGGTTGCCATAGTGGTGGGAGGTTGGGACTGTTCTTGCGTGAAACCTGTTGCGTCGTTACGATCAAGGACTCCGAGTCGCGGAAGCATCGGAGCCGAAGGGGTGATAATGGGCCCAGGCAGGCACACATAACCCTAATGCTAGTGGCTTATCAAACCTATCCTACTAGTTTTTATGGGTTCAAAGGTGTGAAAGCAATCGGGAATGGAACCAGGTTGAACGTGGTCAAATATACGGAGATTTTCCAAAATGAGATATGTCGTCGGGACATGTCAATTTGTGTGTCAGCGACGAGGTCAGTCGCTGGTGGGAATTTTCAAGTTGCTCCCGAGGACCACCATTTGGACTCAAGTTCCCTACCGAAGTAACTAGCATTTCTACGAGTGTATACAAGTGTCTAAACATCTTTTTCGAGGTTTTAAAGTGGCGCCGGCTTGTCGCCGTCAGAGTGGTTTGAGAATGCACACCTGCGGACGCTCCAGATTACTGGCACCTATTCGGCGAATTCACATCGCGAATCCCCAGGTCTCGTCGTCTTCGCCGTTTGGTTCCCTCGCTCTTGTTCAACACCCCCAGCCTCGGCCTTTGTTCCATTCGGCCCTACTTCCCGTGAAATACCGGTCCTTGGCCAAGAGCAACCGAACAAAGAACGCGAGAAGTTTTAGCGTTACTTCGCTAGCAAGAGAAAACTATGATGGTAGGCCTGTAATCACATGCTTGATTTCCAGTAGGGCCTGATCTGGCGTTAGTCTGTGTCATTGGAGGTGGTCATGCAGGTTGCGAGGCGGCTACTGGGGCTGCACGGGCTGGAGCTCGAACGCTATTAATCACACAAAATCCGGACACCATCGGAGAGCTCTCATGTAATCCATCAATTGGTGGCGTTGGGAAAGGGACATTGGTCCGAGAGGTGGATGCGCTGGACGGTGTCATGGGGAGGGTCACAGGTGAGCGACAGGGTAGTCCAAGTTGATCACTCTGAACTGTCCATCTTTCGTCAGACAAGGCAGGCATACAATTTCACATGTTGAACAGGTCCAAAGGGTCGGCGGTTTGGGTGCGTGAATATCGGTTGGGCTTTGACGCTGGCACTTCATGGACATATGCATACGTCTAGGGTCCACGAGCGCAGGTTGACCGCAAGCTGTACAAACGGAACATGCAAGACACAATATTCAATTATCCTAACTTGGATATCCGTGCTGCTAGTGTATCTGATCTCGTCTTCGACCATCAGGCCGCTTCGTCCAGCTCTAATGGCTCGGTCTGGGGTGCTGTGGCGGGTGTTCGGCTAGGTTACAAACCAGTACACCTATGGAAACGTATACTGACCATAGTATTACAGAAAGTGGAGATGTGATTTCATGTTCTCAGGTTGTCATCTGCACCGGGACTTTCCTATCGGGCGAGATACATATCGGTACGTGCTTTGATCCGCATTGTATTCCACGGACCAATGCCATTCCAGGCATGAAACGTTTTCCGGCTGGCCGAATCGGCGAACCACCGGCAATTGGCCTATCCGCGTCATTGCGCGCAGCCGGTTTTCGGCTTGGGCGGTTGCAGACTGGCACTCCTGCACGGCTAGACAAAAGGACGATAGATTTCAGTCAGCTAGCAAAACAAGAAGGCGACAATCCACCACATCCATTCTCATTTTTGAACCATAAAGTAGACAATGAAGTATAATATCTCTTGCTTACTCTGTGATCCAAGATTTAACATCCATCCTTGCTTCTAGCACAACCAAATTACGTGCTACATGACTCATACCACCCCCAAAACACACGAACTCATCAGGGAAAGCATGCATTTAAGTGTTCATATCAAAGAGACTAAGAAGGGTAATTATTCACTCCATGAGGATATTTATTCTTTGACCGGACCTTACTAGGTCCGCGTTATTGTCCTTCCCTTGAGGCCAAGGTAATTCGATTCGGGCACAAAGAGAACCATAAAGTATGGCTAGAACCCGAGGGTTACGATTCCGGTGAGCATCAACTTATCCACAGAAGATGTCACACTAAGCATGCTATAGACCTCATATATCCTAATGGTTTATCGTGTTCTATGCCTGAAGAGTTGCAAGAGCCTATCATGCGCACGGTTCCGGGACTAGAAAACGTCCGCATGATCCGACCTGCGTATGGAGTCGAATATGACCACATCGATCCTCGGGAACTTAAGCGTGAGTCAAATCTTGTCTTGAATTCTTGCACTTCTAATGTAGTCTACAGCATCGCTGGAGACCAAAAGGATCAAGGTAGGTCGCTGCTCACACATATCGTACACCTCTCAACTCTTTGTTAGGGCCTCTTTCTTGCCGGCCAGATCAATGGGACAACGGGTTACGAGGAAGCTGCAGCTCAAGGTTGTATTGCTGGCATTAATGCTGGTCTCGCTACACGCAATCGACAGCCGCTTTCTATCACCCGTGCGGACGGATATGTGGGAGTAATGATTGATGATCTTGTGACCAAAGGGGCAGAGGAACCATGTACGTAGTGGTTGTATCGTTTCCCTCAGGTCACGCCACTGATAGTATCGCATAGACCGAATGTTCACGTCTCGGTCCGAGTACCGCATGACGCTCCGATGTGACAACGCAGATACGAGACTGACAGAAATAGGTGCATA